>JAOXOE010032850.1:0-10668 GCA_028565055.1 Phoeniculus purpureus
TCAGCCTCTCCTCATAGGGCATGTCTTCCAGCCCCTTCACCAGCTTGGTTGCCCTTCTCTGGACTCGCTCCAGCACCAAAATGTCCTTCGTGTACTGTGGTGGCCAAAACTGGACACAGTACTCAAGATGCAGTCTCAAGACCTATATGTGTAGTTCTCCCTTTGAACACCATGTTTCGTATTACTCAATCACTGGTGCATATTTAAGATAGGGTCAACAAACATACAATTATTTGTTCATCTGCTCGGATCAGATTCCAGGTGATCCTCCCTGCCTCACAGGAATGTTTAACTGTCATGAAAGTTTCCTTTTTGTCACACGATTTTACATCAAATGGGAATTTGCTCTTGCTCGGTTTGTGCAGTGTGCTCAGATGCCTTTGGATAAATCCTCTAGTAATTTGATTAAGTAAATATATAAACTTGTTGCAGAACATGCAGGCATTGTCTTCAGGAGGTGAACTTCTCCCCAGTTTAAGACAGCACGTAACTGCCAAAAAGAAGCAAGAATATAGCTGTCTTGAGAGAGAAAGCTCAGAGCCTGCATACCTCCAAGATAATCAGGATGAAGAAAGTGTCTCCAAGCAGCTTTTGTTTCCTTGCTTGGCCGCTCCTCCCACAGCTGAAAATTATGATTAGCATTACAGCCACAGGAGATTTTGCAGTTTCCCCTGCAGCAGCATGAACCATACTGGGCAACACCTTTGAGAACAAGGATACGTGGTTTCACTGCCACAGAGGGATTGCAGAGCATCTTTCAGTGTCAGCCTACTCTGTATTTGCTGCAAAGGAGTAAGTGCTACGGAGAAGGTAGCACATGCTGGTGCAATAATCATGGCAGAAAAGACTCCAGGGAATCAAATTGAAGCCTTCATCTCCCAGTGCATTGTTTATACTTACTGTCAGGCAAGAGGCTTGATGTCTTACAAGCACTAAATTGACTGGCAACACACCTGTGCAATATGGTCCTGCTATTCCTCTTTTATGAGTGCAGGCAAATACTATGTAAGCCCCACAGAACATCAGATCCAGAATGACACTTGAAATCAGGCAACCAATTGTTGTTTATTTTGGTTGAAATGAATGGAAACTGGAATTGAACTCATTTTTCATCTCTTGCCTACCCAATCATCTTTTTTAACATATATTTTATCTCAAACACACTCAACTCATGTCTATTGCTGTCTCCAGGACTTAAGTAACTGACACCAAAAGAGAAGGCACTAGTGTAAGTTGTTACAGACATACCATTTCAGATTAAGTTTCTGATATCCCTAAAACAAATCACTATTGTAAGGAGCTTTTCCTCTCACAAGGGAACAATTTCATCATCCATTTGTATATGAATCATGAAAGCCACATAAGTGATGCAGTCCCTATTTGGAGACTTGCATACCTTCATGTCACTTCTTTATCCTTGCTGTCTCTCTGATGCAGCTGCAAATTGTTCTCTCTCTCATTCCCCCCTATTTGTAATTAGAGGGCAGAACAGATGGTAGGAGCTTACTTTAAAGTGATGTCTTTATTAAAACTCTTCTCAGTGTGCTGCCTAACTATCATGCACAACAGCAAAGAAATTGCTTTTGTTATGGGCAAATCTCAGAAGATTTCAAGAAAGATATCAACAAATCAGAAATTTGTGAGATCAGTACAAAACTCCAGAAGCCATCAACTGGATTGAGTGGTGTCTCAGGATCATCACCTCCCCATGAGGTCTTTGGAAACATTGCTGCCAACCATGTGCTTATATTCTCTTCCTTCAGAGCTTCTTGTTTCCAAATTTAGTGGAGGCTTAAGCCTTACACTTCTAAACAGAAGCAAAAAGGGAGTAATTTTGCACTTGAAGCTTTGGAGAGCAGCTACCTAAAACATGTTTGCCACCACTTGTAAATGAACAAAATCCAACCTTGAATCTCTAGTGACATGTACTAGTCACTGATTTCTTGTCCTCTTTCTCTTATATTACAGTTCTTTGCAGCACATTACTTACTGCTGATCTGTACACTCCTCTCCAAGTGCCTCTTTTGCCCTTGTAACCTGCTGCAGCTCTCTTACATTTCCACCTCTTCCTGACCACACTGAGACACCAGTCTCAACTTCCAGAGTCTCTCTTTGGCCTCCAATATTCTGTTCTGTCTGGACACGAGATGCCCACAAAAGCTGCGCTATCAATTCCTTCTGTCAGCTGAGCAGGGAAGAGAAAATATACTGAAAGGGTCATGGGTCAAGACAAGGACAGGGAGATCACTCAGCAATAATCATCATAGGCAAAACAGATGTAAAATGGGGAAATTGAATTTAATTTATTACCAATCAAATCAGCTTGAATAAGGAGAAAATAAAATCTTCCTTCTACCCCTCCCTTCTTTCTGGGCTCACCTCTTCTCCTCCACCAGTACAGGAAGACAGGAAATGGGGGGTTGTGGTAATTTCATCTCATGTAGCCAATGCTCATTCCTCCTCAGGAAGAGAACTCTTTCCCTGATCCAGTGTGGAGATCCTCCTACAGGAGACAGTTCTCCAACACAAGTGCTTCCCACATGCAACAGTTCTTCACAAACTGCACCAGAATGGGTCCTTTTGGTGGGCTGTAGTCCTTTAGGAACAGTCCCTCATGGGGTCACAAGTCCTGCCAGCAAACCTGCTCTAGCATAGGCTTCTTTTTCCCCACAAGTCCTTCCCCGACCTTTTTTCTAGCACAGGCTTCCCATGAGGTCACAGCCTCCTTTGGACATCCACTCAGTCCCACAGGGGATCCCACACAGGCTGCAGGTTAGTCTGCTCCACCATTAACGTACAGGGTGTTAAAGTGTGCCTCACCATGGTCTTCAGCATGGACTGCAGAAGAATGTCTGCTCTGGTACCTAGAGCACCTCCTCTCCTTCCTTCTTCACTGACCTTGGTATCTGCAGAGTTTCTGCTCTCACATATTCTCACTCAACTTTCTGGCTGCAGTTACTGCTATGCAGTAACTTTATCACCTTAAATACATTGTCCTAGAGGCACTAGCATGTTTGCTAATGGCCAGCAGCAGGTCCATCTTGGAGCCATTTGACACAAGGGAAGCTTCCAGCAACTTCTTGCAGAAGCCAACACCGCCACACTCCTCTGTTACATCTTGGTGTCATCAGCTCTTACACTGGTGCCAGATGGCATCCTTTTACACAGGTCAGTGACAATACCAAATCACCCAAATAATTATACTTGTGATATTGCTTCTAAGGAAATCCACAGCACAGCTGTAAGAGCCCCTTTAGTGCTCTCTTTGAGCATAGCATCAGACACATACTGGGTGCACCCTATTGTCTAGATACAGGCCACAGATTAAAGTCAAGTACCTCTGAAACAGAGTAATAATGGGCTGAATTGTTCTCATGAAGCCTACAGTCATGCTGGAATCAGGAGTGTACTCATATGTGTGCTCAGCAGATAGCCAAAGCTCAGAGGTGGCTTTTGGTATGAATATGAAAGTGCAAGGACAGAGCACAGACAGGAGTGAAAAACACTAAGTCAGAAAGACCTACACCCTAGCCCTGGTCAGTTTAGTTGGGTGGGATCTCCCAAACACTCCTCCCAGCAGGCTGAACAAAGCCTTCCCTCAGTTTTTCCCAGCACTTACACTTCAGTTTTATTCCACCAGAAAACTGCTGACCTTCTGATACTATTCTTTAGGGAGCAGCAACTAAATACTGGCATGCTTAGGTAAAAAAGCCCATGACTTACAAATGCCAATTATAGGCTGCAGCTGTTTAATAGTGCTGAAAACCACACCGTAAGGATGTTTTGGGGCGTGTACCACACAACATTCATTATATTCATTAAACAGTAGTCAGTACTGTGGACATCCAAGAATGCATGTAAGCCTGAATTCTTTTCATACAAAAGGAGAAAAATTAATGATCCAGAGGTCCTCATTGCTGCAACGTGTTTTTCCTCATCGGCCTGTTCCCAGGTGGGGATTGCTTCTAGCTTTATGCACATTCTATCCTCAACTCAGACGTGTGAAGGAGATGGGATTTCAAGGACTAATTCAGGAGTACAGTGAGAGTACGTTTTGCGGCACAATTTGATAGCAATCATGCGATCAGTAGACACTATTATCAGAGCTACTGACCACTAGCTGTTTTAATTTTTCAGCATACCTGAATTCTGTACTCGGTGAATTTTCATGCATATTTTTAGAGCTTAGAGTAATCACATAAATCAGCTCAGGACAGTCAGTTCTGTAAACAGAAGACATATATTCTCAGACCTGTTAAATATATTTGTTAGTTAAAAAAGATTTAAAATCTACAGAATTTGCACAGGAAGATTGATTGCATCTTTCTCCTGTGCTTTCCACTGAGGGTTTTTTGCTGGAATATTGTGTTATAAGGCTATGATGACAAGGGCTAAAATATCACCACTTTTTACTCAGAATAAGAACATGAGGTCTGAGGATATTTTTTAATAAAGCATATTCTAAGGGCTTGCTCCAACTTTGTCTTCTATTCCAAACACACTTCAGCATTATCAGGTAAGCCTTATTTTAAAAAAAAGGTAAAAGGGATACTCTGAAGACTTTAAAGCAAAAGCTTCCTCATTATTTCAATTTGCTGCTTTTCTCCATTTGATCAAACAGATTTTTTGCTCCCTTCCCCCTCTCACTAGTTTTATTTATTTAAGCATTTTTCTTTTCTTCCCTGTCACCTATTAGTAGCTCATGAGTCAGGATTCACATTGCTAACACGCAGCCTGAAAATTAATTAGAGTTGGAATAAAACAAGAGAAGAGACTGAACAATGTCAGTGTCAATATCTGTGCCTGATTCTCAGTTCTTTGGGGTGCTACACTCCATAGCTACTGATGGATCTTAGACTACAATAGGAGGAGTGTTTTGTCTCAGCAAAACAGAACATGCCAACAGATGCATTAGCACTGTGCTGCGATACGGAGGTGGTCTAATGACAGAATGGGAGAACAGAAAAGGCAGCCACCACAAATGTTCAGTAAATGTTTAAGTGCTTTCTTGGATGAAGGTTAAAGAACTCTGCAGGTGGAATACAGATGTCTGAGCGGCAATGGAAACCTGAACCAGTAACCATGTAGAACGTGAAAGTGAACACTTCTAAAGCTTCTGTTGTAGTGTTATGCAGAAATGTCTTCTACGTGTTGTTTTTTCCTAAGTATTCAGTAAGTGAGCAGGAATATTTTTTAGAGTGTCATGGTTTCCCTGAACTTCACAGTAGAAGCAATTCCCCAGTACACTGTGTCCATATAGTGTGATTTCAGCAAATCAATGCAAAACCCTCCGCTTATTATTGTGGATGTAATCCTTATTAAGATGTTATCAGGTTGGTCTGGACTGCAGAAAGAATGAGCAGGGATAAGAAAATAAGTAGCCTCCCTGATCCTCAAAAAGATTTAAACATGAAGAAAGATAATTTGTTGATCAGACTGTTTTTTTTATTTTCCTGCTGTTCTGCTTCCTTGCATAGTGTACCACGAGAAACATGAATCGCTCATATTAATGGAATGATTCTAACTGTCTGTGTCTATGAAAGAAATCAAGTCCATATTTCCCGCTAGGAAGTAATAAAAATTTCCTCTACCCAAAAAGTGACTGGCAATATATTGTAATACTGAGAATAATTGCTTTGGATTCTCAAGCCATTCGGGATAAATATGAAATAACAACTAATAAAGAGAATTAAATTTTTACATTAGATTCATCATATGTTTGGGTGAGGAAATTTACTAAATCCGTTTATTAGCACAAGATTCTTTTATGCTGAGGCCTTGGAGAGCAGCTCTCCTTTACTTTGGAAACTGAAGATTAATCAGCATGTGACAAGAATATAATAATTTTCTATATTTAATTGGACGGGCTTCAGCTTAAGTGACAGAAGAGGGATGGAGAGGCTTGCAGGAGGCAGGTGCCAGGAAGGACAGCTGGATAAATTGTTCTCTCAGCCTGGGGGATTTCTGCACGTGTACCAGTATCAGAAAACTGAGGAAAAGGCAGAATAAAACAGCTTTAAGTAAATGTGGCCAGCAGAAAACCTACTCACCAGTTTATTACATGACAACACAACTTCAGACCACAAAATCTATAATATGAGTGGGGGCAGCAGGAGAGGTCACTATCATGATCTCAGGGTCTTGTCAAAGACCTTATTAGCAAGAAACATTTCCCAAGCTGTTTTCTTCAGCTATAGATATAGAACTTCACTTGGTAACCCCCAGTTATTCACATTTCTCCTTTTCATCAGTAATTAAGAAAAAATTCAGTGCCAAAGAAATCTTGGTCTAAATACAGAAACTTTCATCAAAAGAAAAAAAGAGAGAGGAAATCAAGGGATTTGTGCAGTGTCACATACCTACACCTTGGGGAAGCTCAAAGTGAATCCTGCTATCTTGAGCTTCAGTTCAGTATTTTGGCCACAGAAGCATTCATTTTCTATGAAATGGTTTTGTAGCAATTTGCCTAGGCTAATTTTACAACAAACAAGCTCATTCTACCATCCTACACCTCCAGTCACTAGACCACAAAGATTTTCTTTAATGTTTTATGATGTCTTTATTTCATTGTGCATGTTTTATCTCTAACTGCATTTGTAAATTGCTCTATATTTCCCAAAGAGCTTAGGAGGCCGGAGATACCAATAAAGTATAGGAGAGTAAACCAGGAGAAAGAATTACCGAAATATAGGATCCAATAACTTGGAAAAAACAATATAAGGGGGTGGAATATTCTTCCCATGTGCCATTCTGCATAAATCATCTGAGAAGGGGCAAATTGGAAACATAGCAAAGAAAATTTAGGTTTGAATCTACTTCATATAAATAATGTCACAGAATTTCTAGAGTAGTTGCTGCAATACAGACATGTCTTTAAGGACAATAAAGTTGGCAATTGTCAATCATGCATTTGCCCTGCTAAACTCCATAAAATGGGGCAATATCACCATACTAACTGGGCTGAAAGCAGCTGAGAATCGTGAGATGAGGAAAGAGAGAGAAATATAAGACAGAGGGACTAGAAGAAATTTCCACAAAGGGGTGGGGGGGAGAAGAAAGGATGCACTTGGTCTAACATCTAATGAAGACTGACCTGACATTTAAGATAATAGAAAATGACAGCATGAGGTACTGCACATATTCATTTTTCAGTCTGCAGTATTATCCTCATGACTTTTGCCATAATGTGTTTACTATGTAAGGTCAAGCACATATGAGTACATGGTGGAGAGACAACTTGAGACCATCAGAATGTGCTGACAGTGGAAGCACTCTGTAGTGCTCTCCACCCCAGGGCTAAACTTAGCCCATCTCCAACATCAGTAGTGTTGTTGGAGCAAGTGAACAACTAGTTGCAGATAAAAGGGTCTTAAAACCTTCCAGGTTCCCTCAACAGGATACATACATGTTATGGCTACCTTTCCCTCTTGCCTATACTCGTATCATCAACGGAAACAAACAAAAGCTGTCCAATAAGTATCCCCTCTTCCTCTGAAACCTTGGAGTCCTCTTGCAGCTCCTCTTGCTCCAAACACGCACTGCTGACACAAACTGGACATTCATTTGAGGACGAATATTTAGGTGAAACTGAAACATTTGTTTATGGCAAAGCTACAAGAACCTTCTCCATCCCTAAACATAAACCAAATTGTTTTGGGAAGGGCCGTGGAGGAGGAGATAGAAGCAGCAGGAGAAAACTGGCTCTGCAGGAAACAAGACATAGGATCCCTCGTGCCTCACAGTTCATTGCTTTAGACCACACACTATATATGGACCAACAGCAAAAGACATGAAAAAGATTGATGCAAATATGTGACAGAGGAGAAACTGTGCTGCTGCTGAATCATATGTTCAGATATAGCCTGCAAAATGTTAATTTTACTTCAAAAAAGGAAAGATGAGCAAAGTATTTGGCATTCAAAAAGTAAGACCAGATTTTCTCAGTTACTCTTTTTTAGATTATGAATTTTATTTTTATATATCTTAATTTAAATCTAAGTGGAAATACTGTTGTATTATACAGAGATCCCTGAAACCATCCATCATGGTTCTTTATATGCATAAAGTTAAAAAAAACCCCAAAAGCTTTCTTTTAAAGTTAACCAGGGTGATTCATTACAGGAGCAAACTGAGAGGTAATTTTGTAGACTTCATCCTGGAAAGTGCTTAGCAACTTTAATTCTTACAAGTATCAAAGAGAAAACTAACATCTTCCCAATGGATTAGCTGTCTTACAGTGCTGCTCTATAACTTGCAAAAAATACTTTCTGATAAGCCTGAACTATGGCACAATATGCCCTGGTTTAGTGTGATCTCTATTACATCTTGTCTCTTCTTACCACAAATCTCTAAAATTTGAGACTTTCAGAGGGAATTTACATTGACATCACCAGGATGATTAGAAACCTTCAGGACAGAGAAGCAAAGTAATGAAATAAATGGCAGATCCTTTATCAGAGAAACCAGATGCCTTACAGCTAGGCTTCTTAGAAGAAAGATTATAGGTCTTAAAATGGAAGTGGAAGACATTTTCAGGTCAAGAGGCCACCACCAAATCCTCAGAGAAGAATTTCAGAGAAAAAGAGAAGAGGAATTTTTCAAGATGAATACAGTAACTGCTTAGTCCCTGCTTCCCCTGAAGACCTTACAATGGTCAAATACTCCTGATGTGTCTAACCGAAAGTCTGAGGAAAGATTTGAGGATTTAATTAAGTGCAATTTTTTCACACCTCTGCAAGGCACATGCACAAAACGCTTTTCTGCTCTGAAGCATTTCATAGCCACTTACACAGGCAGTAAGAATTACAGCAAGCAAAAAGCTAGGAAGAATCAAATGTCCCTTGTTAAAAACATGTTGAAGACTCTCTATTCTTTGACATACTCAAAACTCAAATGGACAAAGCCATAAGCAACAAGACCTAGTAGGACACGCTTTGTGCTGAAGCAGGGTAAACAACATCCACTGGTATCCATCCCTTTACCTAAATTATTTAATTACCATGGTAATTAATTATCTGTAATTTGTTCTGAATGCTATTAATGTGAAATTCAAACAAAATGCTTTTGGCCAGAGCCAGAAAGGTTGTAGAAAAGTAGCTTACTTCAGTTATTTTGCTGAAGGACAAACTGTTGCTGTAGTAACGTACTCAAACCCAACCAGCTTTGAGGGCTACTACCACGCAACTAGCTCTCAGGAACATTAGCTAAAGTTCTAATAGAGCAGTAGGTGCCCAGAGTCAGGGACAGCAGCTGAAAATAACCCAAAGGAAGTAAAGCAGACAGTGTCAGTGTGTCAGAGACTGGTTTTGTCTCTGGCTGCTTCAAAAAGGGATTGTCTTTTGATTGGAAATACCACCTGTGATAAGTGACGCAGCAGTTGCTACATACAGAATCTCACAATTATTGAGGCTGGAAAAGACCTCTAATGTCATCAAGTCCAGCCTATGAGCTAACACCACCACAATCAGCTAGACCAGGGCACTAAATGCCACATCCAGTCTTTTCTTAAAGAAAAGACCTTCCAGGGATGAGGACTCTACCATCTCCCTGGGAAGTCCATTCCAATGTCTGATCACCCTTTCCATGAGGAAGTGCTTCCAGTATTCGAGTTAAGGTTGGCTCTTTCCTGGTTGTCTGTCTTACCAGTTCTGTTAGAAAGTTGTCTTACAGACCCTCCAAGAACCTCTGGGACTGTTGTCTGTCTGATGCAGTGTATTTGTGACAGACACTGGGAAAATTGAAGTCCCCCTTGAGAACAAGGGGTAATGGTTTTGAAATCTCTTTCGGCTGTTTATAAAAAAATGTCATCTGCTTCTTTACCCTGGTTGGGTGTTGCAGTTTGAAAATTACCAGAATTTTCAGATGTACAGATCTGTGCTTTCATGAAGAAAAAGTTATATTGCTTTAAGAGGACAACCCCCCCACTCCAGTGATCTGTCCTGAGGGGAGGTGACACTCTCCCAAGTACCTGCCTTTAACAGGTGTTGGCTATAAAAGGGGCAGAGATCTTAGCCCTGCCTCTTTTTGCTGAGGGCTTCTAGACCCGTGCTAACCCCCCCCACACACACTTTCAGGGAGGTGGGGAGGAGGGGAAGAAGGGCCTGCTGCGGCCTGGCCTGGCCCAGCCCGGCCACTGGCCCTGCTCTGCAATGGAAAGGGAGGTTGCGGCTCTGCGCAGCCCCAGGGCCCGGCCCCAGCCCAGACCCTGGCCCTGGCCTGGACCCCAGCCCCGGCACCGTGAACCAGAGAAACAAGACCTTAGTGCAGATCTACCATCACCCCACCCCACCATGGAACAGCCATTCAGCAACTCACAGTGAGCTGAAGGGATTCCTTTTTTTTTGTCCCTGGAGCTGAGACAGGAGGAGAGAGGAGGGTCATGGAACCCTCTCGGCCATGTTTGTGGAGTGTTGGGGGGTCCCTGCTGACATGGCCATGTGGTCAGTCTTCATCTTGGGTCCCATACGTGACTGGGACCAGGGTCTGCCACAGCCATCTTAGAGAGCACTGATCAGCAGGAAGAGACAATGTTTGTCATTTCTGCCGATGAGGAAAACTGGGGATGCTCAAGTATTGGGGATAATTCCTTTGGGCTTAGCTGAAGAAAGCAGAAGGACTCAAGAATCCTTAAACCTTGGGCATGAAAGACAGAGTCTGGGTTCTTTGTTT
>JAOXOE010032851.1:0-10668 GCA_028565055.1 Phoeniculus purpureus
TGGTCTAGGTGATCCTGCTGTAGCAGGGGGATTGGACTAGATGATCTTTTGAGGTCCCTTCCAATCCCTAATGATTCCATGAAAACATGACCTACAAAAATATGACAAATACACTAGCCTATTCATAGTCTGTATTATAGTTTCATTACTATGACACCAACATAATTCTGAAGATTTTTTAAAAGCTGCCAAAAGCTCTGAAGTGATGAGTCAGAAGTTCTACCATCCACCATCACTAGAGAAGAGTAATCAACCTGCTATGAGGTTTTTGTGTCAGAAATTAGGCCTGTATGATTTAGTAAGTACTAAAATTAAGTTACTTCTATACAAGTTAAAAGACTAGTGAAAAAAATGAAACAAAAAGGATGACACCTATGACTCTGTAAAGATGCCATAAAGCACCTCTGTCACTCTGCAACTCTCTCAGTGGGAGCATGGGCACATTCCATGCAGTACCAAAATCAAGCAGTAGGTCCTGTTATCAGAATAACCATCTGTGTCAAAGCAATGTTCTCCCTCACAACCATCTTCTGCTTCTTACTCAAGCGTGTTTAAGTAAACTAAAATTTTAAAGCAAGATTCTGTACTAAAAATACCAGTGAATCAAACTATGCATCACTGTCCCTGTAGAAGCTTTACAGTTAACACAATTTTAAAACAAAGACAGTGTATGGAAAGAACTGAATATGAGGCATTAGGAGTTTCTTCTCCACTGGATCTACAAGAGACCCACACACTAACATTTATTTTATACTTGTGTATCAACTATGAAAACACTTCATTTATAGAGAAAAAAAAAAGATTCATTTTGAAAAGTCAGTCATGTTCTTCACATTTCATTTAATATTGGAATGTAGTTTTATTTATTATTAGGATTCTGCAGTATCCAAGTATATTCAACAACAGTAGTGTCAGTGAAAGCTGGGTTCTCATTCATCTTTCTTGAGAGGCACTGAACATCTTGGAAGAAAAGATGAAGACTACCTTAAGTTGTTATTAGTGGGTGAAGTTTCTACGCAAACAATATGTTTGAGACAAAAACTAGAGACAACTGATGCAAAACAGTTTCTGTAAGTTGATCACTCCCAATGCTCCTTGCATTTATCTGACTTTCCATCAAGAAGCAAAGACTTACCATCATTTCCAAACAGAACAAGGTTTGTACCAGGCATTCCAAATGTTTGCCTGCACACTGCAAAACCACAGGGCAATGTCTAATGCAAAACATCATACATTTTTGGAAGGAAAACATGGGATTTCATCTTGTTTTGCAAGAGTTCTCAAAATTACCTAGCACTTTCAAACTTTTGTACCAGGACTTGTTAAAATATTCCAAAGCCATTTGACAAGTTCGTTTACAAGCAGGCTAAGGGCCTACTTAAGCAGTAACATGATTAACAGGATAGAGAGATGTATCTATTGCACAAAAATGCATCTGCCAAATCCAAAGTTGATTATAAGTTGCTATGGTATTTTCTAATTGCCTTAGATTCACAAATGATGCAGAATTAGATAGCTAACTCCTGCAGAGACTTTTACAAGCAGGCAGAAGACAGAGGCACAGACTACTCTTCTGCTTGTAATTCGGTATCATCAATGCACAGTGATCCTGTCACACCAATGGCCAAAGAAAATATAAATATATATAGCACTAATAATTTTATTTTATATTAAGTTTAG
The DNA here is from genome assembly GCA_028565055.1 of Phoeniculus purpureus. Lineage (NCBI taxonomy): Eukaryota > Metazoa > Chordata > Aves > Bucerotiformes > Phoeniculidae > Phoeniculus > Phoeniculus purpureus. The sequence goes on from JAOXOE010032851.1 coordinate 1,681, forward strand.
CCTGCTGGCAATTCCCTGATACATTCTACTGGTGACTCTGTTGTTCTTATATCCATCAGGGCTGGCAACAGAAGTCTGTTAGTTGCAGTAGTCAGTCTGCCTAAAACCCTGATGTGGGCAAAATCCCTCTATCAGAACAAAGTATGTCCCAAACTAATGAAATCTCAGGTCTGCCTTCTGGGAAAAGTATGGGTGACAGATTGATGTAAACACACATCCACTGGAAATGGCACTACAAAACAGCCAACTGCAAAAGCTTCTAATAATTATTTGATTATGTACAATTTAACAAAGTAGCAGAGACAGAAAGACTACTACCTGCTGCAGGTTCAGCCACATTGCATCATAGCAGAGCTTGAGTAAAAGCCATACTGACATATATACTGCAAAAACTTCCCAGTTATACAATGGACAGCTTAATTCCCTTTTGAAGTTAATAAAAAAATCTGTCACCAAACAATTCCCAAAAGTGACCCATCTTCTCAGAAAGCATACATTCATCATTAGAGAATGTTGCACTGAAAGTTACCTAAAAATAAAAGCATAATGCAAAAACTGTAACTGAACTATGGTGTAGCTTGCTATGTTCTGGTCACTTAATCCAAGTTATGTGCAATGTATTAACTCATGTTTATTTTTTTCACTCGTCTTGACAGGGTGGTGTGTTCTGTGTATTGGTATTTCATTACCTGAAAGGATGACCCCAGAAGGCAAGCACATTTTATCAGTCAAATATGTTAAGAACAAAGGGGGGGGAAAAAAAAACCCAAACAGACAAACCCACAATCCAAATGAAACAACCTAAACAAAACACCAAAAAGCCAAACACACATACACAACCCAAGCCCCCGAAACATTACCACCAAAAACCCTTTTAGTATTCTAAATGCCCCCAAGGACACTAATACCAACAAATGGCTGAAGAACATTAGGAACCTCATGCAAGTGCAATTGATGAAAGACATATATTATCTATTTGTGTATGAGACAATTTTCTACAAATAGCTAAATCAAGTAATAACACTTCAGTAAACATGAAAAGGCTCTACATTTATTATGTGAACACAAAGCACCCTATTGCTTTCATTCTTTTGCATTTTTATAGTTAAAAAATGTTAAAATATGTAACTATATTAGTAAAACAGACTAAAAATAGCTATAAAACAAGGAAAAATGATACTAAATTCTTGTCTGTTACTAATTCAGCTATTGCACATTTCACCTCAAACCTGTATGTAAGAGTACCAGAAGAATCATTTAAACAAAGCAGTAAAATAAACTGAATAAATCAAAATTGAACAAATTTAACATTAAAAAAGGAATAAAAACCTGTGGTATGGTGGATGGGATGACAGTGGTCTCAGCAGGGACTGGTGGGACAGGGATCACAGGGACAATAGGAGAAGAGGAAGGAACAGCTTCTGTGGGCTAAAAATCACCAACAAAAACATCAAAAATAATGAAAACTAGAAAAAACATTTTAAAACAAACAGGATTCAAGTTTACCAGGTTAAAAAATAAATGGTGAAATAGCTGTCCAGAACCCCATCCAGCCTGACCTTGAGTGTCTCCTGGTATGGAGCCTCAACCACCTCTCTAGGTAACCCATACCAGGAATCTACCACTATCAGATTAAAGAGCTTTTTCCTGATGTCTAATCCAAACCTACCCTTCCAGATTAGAGCCATTACCTCATATCCTATCATTACATGCTCTATTGAATAGTTCTTCCCCAGCATTCTGACAGGACCCTTTCAGGTATTGGAAGGTCACTGTAAGGTCCCTCCGGAGCCTTTTCCTCTTCAGACCGAACAACCCAACTCCCTCAGACTGTCCATGTAAGAGAGGTGCTCTAGCCCTCCAATCGACAGACCCAGGCTTTTTTTGTGGGCTGGTTTCACAACAGAAGCCCTTCACTGATACACAACAGTGTAGAAGACCAGAGAAACAGTGGCTAAAGTTGATAACACTGAACAAAATTAAGATCCCTCTTTAATAAAGTGGAAAAATCAGAAATACATTAAGTTTAAAAAACCACAAACAGATTCCCTACAACTCTCAAAGTTCTTGCTATAGGTTTATCACACACCTTCCAACTAGTAGAATGTTGGTCTTGGGATTTTTCATTACAGTAACAACAAAGAAAGCTAAAGACAATTAAACCACAAAGGAATGAGATTGCAAATAGCATTTTATGCAAAACACTGACTCAAATGTTAACATACTGGTTAATAACAAGCTGTCTGCAACATAAACTACTGGCAACTATTACCAAAATTACAAGCTGAATGGAAGATCTCTTGCAGCTTAATTGTTCCAAGATGTTCTTGTGATCTTTAAATATAATGAAGGATAAAGACAAATGCTAAGTCCTGAAAATTAACCAAAACCCCAGGACACAACAGTATTAAAAATACTTTAAAACTTTGTGAGATTTTAAAACACAAAGCAGTATAAGCCAAGAGGATATGCCAAGTTAAAGAGTAAAAGTAAATACTAAAGAAACCTGAACTGGCTCAAGAGCAGCAACCCTTATTAACTGCACATAACTTGCTTCTAAGTTATTTTTATATATACATACATACACACACACACGATTGTTTTCATCTCAAAGTCAATGTAAAACAAACAGCTGGTGAAAAACGTTGCAGTTACTGAAAGACGTAAGAATCAGGTATATTTGAAATGCTGAGGTGTCATTTACACAAACTCACATCTACGGACAACAGCACAATCTTTCAAGTTTTAAAAGAGTAGAGTGGGTACCAAAGCTAGTCTAGTAAAACAGTGACACACATTTTACAAAGGATATAGGAAATGCTTGATGCTCAAACCTCTAGCTACTGAAATAACAATGCAACCTTTGGAGGGCAGTTCAAATTGAACAGCTTGAGCAGTCACTCAGTCCTACACGTGCAAAACAATAATCTACCCCTTCAAATCTGTCTTGTTCCACAGTAAGCAGCTTCCCATGCTTTCACACAGTAAAAGTCCTGTTAACCAACATTTTAGATAGACACTTACTACATAACAAAATGTTACACAACAGTAATGTTGAAAAGCTAAGCTTTAGCAAGTCAGAAAAACTCCAGTCTTACAGTTACAACCCACACACTAAGAGAAGGTCAAAAACAACCTGAAGTTCTTAGGTCTTGACCATACACTTCCTTGCCATTAGACCTCACAAAATAACTCATCAAGGCACAGCTGACTTCCTTATATGATACACAATCTGCACACCTCTTTCTGCACCAAACAGCAACTTTATTTTCCTGCTTCTTTCCTATTCTGAATTCCTAATTCTATCTGGGCTTCTTGTTACCAAATGCTTCAGGAACTCTCCCAACCAGTTCCAATTTTTATCATTATTATGTTAAAACTGACATCATTAGAAGTCATTTAATTCTTTCAGACTACAGTCTCAGAAAATATTAGTGCTATCATTGTGTTTTCCCTTTATGCTGTTGATTTAGTATCCACTGATGCTTAAAAGCTGCTCCCTGCTCCTTCAGCCATCCTGGCAATGTTCCTGCAGCCTGCTCCACTACCTTGTCAGTGAAAGAAGAATGAGCACATTAGCAACAACTGTCAAAGGATGAACAAACCCAAATGAGGGGTTTAAAGACTGGTTATCTTTACTTTAGTCTTTCATGGAATACAGTGAACTGATGCAGGCATTATAGCTACCACACAGAAGGACAATGCAAGCAGTTAAAAGATGTTTAATCCTCAGAAAAAGAAAATTTGGATCTTCATTACAAGACAAGAATATTTATTTCCGTATCATGCATCATCAGACTGAAAATGATTATATGATACAGGTATATGTGACAGCAGCTGAATAAGCTTCAATAGTCCACAGCATCACCTTCAATTCTCAGCTTCCCAAGAATTTTTGAAACAACTTTTAGGAAAGCTCCAAAAATACACTAAATTATGTTGAAAAACAAAAGCTTATCCTCAAAATAATTTAAAATAAAGATGTCTGACTAAGCCAGGTGATCCTGCTGTGGCAGAGGGATTGGACTAGATGATCTTTCGAGGTCCCTTCCAATCCCTAATGTTTCTACGATTCAATGATCCTACTCTAAATGGACACAAACCCAACTACAAAGAAAGCAGAGTGCCAATTAAAACATTTGTTTTGAACATATACAAGCTATAGTGCACAATTACATTAGGCCGCTATATACAGGAGTGAGTGACTTGAACAATAACTCATTTAATCAAGACTGTCAGCCTAAATTTATGAGCTAATACCTACAACAAAAAGTCGTTCTGTTATAACAATACAATAAAGTCACTGCTTTTTAAAATGCAAGAATGGACATAATATTTAAAAAGTAGTCATTGAAGTGGTACATTTGAAAAAGCTAAAATAATGCCTTTAAGTGATAGAATGAGTGCCTGTAAATGTAACACTGAGTCCAGGTGTTCTAAAAAGGAAGGCAGCCATTTTCTCATGTTTAACCAACCCACAACGATTCTTCCTGAAGAAATACCAGGTAACTCAGAATTGGAGCACCATACGCATTCTGAAGCATCAACTCAGCATGCAAATTCCGTAACACTGCTCTTTGTGAAAAGCTAAAAAATGTATTTTGGAGACTTCCCTTAACTTTCAAGAAATTACTGTAAAAACTCCACGCTATTTAGAGGGTAGCAAGCTTAATAGAAAACACTGAGCGAAGTATTTATTTACCAGCCCAATTTCAATTACTGCTACTTTGACTTCTAACAATAAAGAACAAAAAAAAAAAAAGGAAGTAATGAATATTTAAAACTAGAGAAAGAACAAAGTGTCACATACTTTCCACAGCTGGCATCGAAACCACACATCTCTAAACAGCCGGTACAATGCATACCTTTTCTAAAGAACAATTAGAACACGAGCCATCAGACACCCAGCCACTCGAAGCTTTTACTTTTGCTGTGCTTTTTGTAGGACTCTTCTTTACACTGTCACGTAGGTTTATAAATTTTCCTCTGTGTTTGGAAGACACTGGCAGTGTGGATGAACTAAAAGCTGTATGAAAGTTCGGTGCCCGCTGCTGCTGCCACAACAGTTGCTTTGGCTGTGTATGAAGATTTTGACATATTTCCATTCTTTGGCTCCCTGTTAAATTAGGAAGCTTGAGCATTCCCACTGCATTGCCATTTGTAGCCCGACAGTATTTGCAGTTATGACAGTGAGTAGTCATGAAACAAGCAACACAAGTAGTCCTTTTTGCAAAAAACGAATCAAGGGAAAGTAATCCAAAATTTTGCTTCCTGAGAAACTTGAAAATGTGTTTGTATTCCAGATTACTGTGGTGAGAGGAACAAACACTAAATGCTGTTTTAGTTCATATTGTGTGTTGTGTACTCTCTCAGCCTATTTAAAGAGCACCATTGAACCGCCACACAACAGTCAATTTGCTGGGCATAAATAATCAATGCAATGCACAAAATATTGAATAGATGGCAAAAGTCATATGACTTTATTTAAAAGAAGCTATGAAAGGTTATTGCTATTTTCTGTCTCCCATAAGCTCCTATTGCCCCTAAACTTGGTTGTATTTTACCATCTCAAAACTTCTTCAAGTTTGGCTTGCATCTAGAAAATTTGTAAGGCAACAATTCCTTTTATCTGAATACTTTATGGCAGTTAAAACTATTAACACAAAGTAGTTACTTTTCATGCAAGTTTAATACTGAAATCTCATACAATGTATCTGCCCATTCGCAGTTAATGACTTTTCATTATAAGCTATTTTAAATTAATAATTTTTAACTGCCATCAGGCATTGGAACAGGCTACTCACAGAGGTGGTCGAATCACCATCTCTGCATATGTTTAATAGTTGTGTAGATACAGCGCTCAAGCGCATGGTTTAGCAGTATATTAAGGTTAACAGCTGGACTCAATGTTCTTAAGGTCTTTTCCAACCCAAAAAAGTCTATGCTATTCTATGGGTATGTTAAAAGTAAAGGACACCTGCTCATAGGAAACAAAGCTTGGTTAAGTTAGCAGTACAGTCTTTGGATAAAATGAAGAGATTAAATCAGGCATTAAAACCCAGCTTTTCTCTCTCACTGTACACTTTCGTACAGTAAATATGAATATATAAATATTAGTCAGCATAAACGTTACACAAAGAATAAACAACTAGAAATACAGACCTAAGTACAAACATTTCCAGTTATTTATAGCATAGATATTATGAGATAAATAGGAACTGACAGATGCTCCTCTAATCACCAAGAACTGCCATGTCTCATCTTCTACCTCGAATGGATGTAATCAAGAGCTGCCTAACATACCATTAATGCAATATTCATAAATGCAGAGACAGCAAGGGTTTTCACCAGTGACAGGAAGCTGGAAATATGTTGGTCATAAAAACATTCATATTCTTGCCCATGTATATGGAAGGTCTGTGTTTTGCCTCTAAACTTTCAGGGAGCTGAAGGACTGGATCCCGCTCACACAGATGTGGCTCATGTACCCAGGTTGTTCAGTTCTAGACAACATATGAAACTTTAGATTCTGTTATTGAAGGGCAAAGGCAGGGAGGAAGATAATTATGTAAACATGTATATATTTGAGAAATTTCCCCAGCTGCATGAATACCAAGCAGCTCTATTTGGAGGGAGGCTGTCCTGTGACAAAGCTTTAGCATCAGTATCCTTTTTGGTATTGGTGTAGCAAATGCTGCCTTTCAAGTGCACTCGCTGAGAAAGTGAGGGCAAGGGGAGGAGATGCTGGACACCATATTGTTGGAAACAAAGTTGTCTAGCAGCCTATATTCTCCTCTAAACAAGAAAGGGCAAGACACAAGGCTAAAGACAAGCCAAAGAAATTAATTCCCATCTCTCTTCATGCTTTCAGACACGTTGACCTCAGTGCAAAAGAACCAAGATGATTTAGCAGAAAATTCTTCACAATATGTTGGCTTTTTTCTGGAAGTCTTCATGCCCTTGGTCCCTGAGGTGGTATCAATAAGATATCAACGATTAAAAGCAAACAAAAACTAGAAGGTAGTTGCAGTTCCAAGCACCAGAACACTGCCAAAGAACAGGAGGTACAGGCAGAATGTCCAACTCATCCAGGGCTGCATGGTGTGTGCCAGGGGAAACTCTAGTGAAGAAAAAGCTCAAGCGTCATTGGAATTTAGTGCTATGCAAGTATGGAAAGTGAATATGCCATCATGGTCAAAAAAACATGGAAAGAATGTAAGAGGAACATATCATCAAAACATCCTAAGGCTTATCTAGAAGAATCATGGTGCAAAGAAAATTAAAACAGACAACAAAAAAGGCAAAAAAAACCCCAAACAGTAAAAAGCAGCAAGAATGATATTAAAAATAATCCGTTAACTGAGAGTCACAGGGATCATTCTGCCCAATTACATTCACATGTGTGAGGTAAGGCTGAGCCTATCTTGCCGTCACTGTGGTATAAAAAAAATCATCTCTGGCAAGGCAGTGGGACATATGCATAATTCAAAGCAAGAAAAGCAGTTATATAACTAGAGCTGCAGAGTTTGGTCAGATCCTCTTTGACTGCAGAGAGCCTGAGCTCACTAATGCTCTCTGCAGACTGTATTAATTACTAGGATGAACAACTCTAATATCAAGCACTAAGTGATTTTTCATAGCCTGAGGAGGTTTAGGATCAGGTTATGCTTTTGTATTACAGACCGACTCTGAGCAATTTGTTGGTAACACACAGCTGACTCATCAATATTTAATTATTTTAAATTACTACATCAAACGTACATCACACACTTCTTTGCAGCAATCTTTTACAAGTAGTATCTCTCCAAGAATTCTGTAACATTCTTTAACATCCACTAGATAGACAAGCAACAATTCCTGTGGAAAAGGAAAATATTACTAATGCTTGACCTTGTCTACTGCAGAAGTCTTTTTTAAAGCTTCATTAACCAACTGCCACCCCAAATACTAATAGCTAGGAGAATCCTCAAAAAAATCATCTTTTTCCTCATACCTTCCATTGCCTTTAAGCAGACATCACAAGATCAACAACTTTTATTAACAGAAGACTTGAGTGATGAAAACGTGCACATATTCATTACCTCTTAGCAGACATGCTAATATGCTGCATACAACTGATCTCTTAGAACTGCAAAGACTCAAGATGCAGTTCTACTCAGGCACAAGTACTGCTGAAAAGCTGGTCAAGAGGGTAAAGCATGCTAAATACAGAGGATGGGATGCAGAACCACCAAAAAAAATAAAAAAAGAACACCATTAATACAACTAGAACTCAAGATTTTCACTCTTCAGGTTTGCTACTTTTTTCATGCAAGAAAGGTTCTCTCTTATCAATGAACCATTACTCTGCTTTAATAATGCACTTCCCATTCCATGAACCCAAACTCATCTGTCTGCCTTGCTCATACTATCAGTACAGTAACTTGCCTTGATACAGACACCATGTCTCACTACTGCATACACAGAGGCTAAAATGCTAACAAATGTTGTAGCAAGTTAATATTGTGTGTACTTCATGGGGGTGTTGTTCAGATTCTTCTGTCCAAGTCACTCATCAGCCCACGTGTGGTCACCCAGCCCCCTTAAATGAAAAGGAGTAGTGTGGAACACATCCAGGCCGGTTTTAAATGTCTCCAGTGAAGGACTCTACAATGGCCCTGGGTAGCCCGTTCCAGTGCTCCGTTACAGCCACTGGGAAGAAGTTCCTTCTGATATTTATGTGGAACCTCCCATGTTCCAGCTTAAATCCATTGCTCCTCGTCACCCCTCAGTCTCCTCCAAACTAAAGAGACCCAGCTTGCTCAGCCTTTCCTCATAAGGGAGGTGCTCCACTGCCTTCATCATCCTCGTTGCTCTATGCTGGACTCCCTCCAGCAGCTTCAAATCACTCTTGAACTGAGGGGCGCAGAATTGGACACAATACTCCAGATGTGGTCTCACCAGGGCAGAGTAGAGGGGGAGAAGAACCTCTCTTGATCTGCTAACCAC
>JAOXOE010032852.1:0-10667 GCA_028565055.1 Phoeniculus purpureus
GAGGGCTTTTGACAGGGGTGGTAGTGAGAGGACAAGGGGAAAGGGTTCCAGCCTTGAAGAGGGGAGATTGAGGTTGGCCATGAGCAACAACTTCTTTGCTGTGAGGGTGGGGAGATGCTGGAACAGGTTGCCCAGGGCAGTTGTGGCTGCCCCATTGCTGGCAGTGCTGAAGGGCAGGTTGTCTGGGACCCTGAGTAAGCTGCTGCAGTGAAGGTGTCCCTGCCTGTGCAGGGGGGTAGGAGCTGCATTATCTTTAACGTCTCTTCCAGCCCTGGCCAGTCTGTGATTCTAGGATTCCATGAAACGACTCTGTGCTTGCAATTTCCAACGACATTCCAAGCTGAGCCTCTCTGGGCAGTTATCACTCCAACATCATGCAATTCTTTGGCCATTTTCCTAGTTCTCTCACTCATGTGTCCATGCAAACGGCAGGCAATCCCCACAGCCCTCCTATCTGACAGCACTCCCTAACAGCTGACTGTCTGCAGTGGAGCTTGCAGGGGGTTTGCTCCTGTTTTAGGGCAGTGAAATGCAAAAGCTGTAAACAAAGGTCAGATGAAATCAGCTCTGCCCATGCAAATCACCTACGGGGCTCGGTCTGTCCCTTAACTCACACAATCCCCAGCACTGCTGCTGTTGGAGGATCTGCAGCTCCACTGGGTAGAGCTTTGCTGTGTCAGGCACTACCCCAACATCTGAGCAGACACCTCCTGCCCTGGGGACTCTGTCTGTGTAACCAGATTAAATCGATTGTGCATCCCCTGTAACGTGACCTTCCTTCCTCTCCTCGTTCTTCATAGCCACACAGAACCCTGTGCCTCTGCCACGGGTTAATTCTGAACCAGTGCTTAAGGGAAGCTTTGCCTGTCGTGCCTCAGGGAAGGATGAAATCCTTGTCCAATGCATAATGCACGAGTGCTTCATGGCTCTGCAGCAAGAGAGAGACGGTGTCACCTACGGGCACAGATGTGGGGACAGTAAAACATGTGGACACAAGTCAAGATCCTTCCGAAACACAAGAAGCTGGAAAGGGCAAAGCAGGATCACTCAGCAGGAGAACTGGTTTCTTTGTCCTCCCAATGCTCCTGCCTTGCTGGAAGGGCAGGTGGCACCTTTCGCACTGCTGGGTGCTGGTCAGAGGGAAGAACAATCCAAAACACCCAACAGAAAGGAATTTAAGGGAATCCCTAGGGACCAGACACTGTGAGATCTTGGTGATGGGGTTTGTGCTCATTTCCTCTTTTCTCTGCCCAACAGGAACCACCTCCAGGGCCTGCACCGCCTCATGAGATGGGTTATAGGCACCAGCACTAACTGGTAGCTAGAGACAGGAGCACTGGCTCGGTGGAATTACCTGGAGTGTGAATCAGAGCATAATTGGGTCTACATGGATGAATTAAACCCTGGGATATTTATCCTGAAATAAATCTCCTCACATCACACTGAAATAATCATCATAAAAAGAACAGGGTCTTTACACCTAGAGCCCAGGTTAACTCCTGTCTCCATCCTTTAAAAATGCACTCCACCAGGTTTATAAGCACCTTTGGTGCTATAGGATCACAGGGATCTGAAGAGATTAAACTCAAGGCTGGACAGGGCATTTGCAAGCAGCATAAATCACTGCTGGGTCCTGCTAACCTTTCAGGAGTCTGGAAGGCACAGACTTTCTCACATGCTCCCCTGTCCTATACCAACAGAGATCTGGTCTGAGCACTGGTCCAGGCAGAATCATAGGGTAGGAAGGGACCTCCAGAGGTCATCTAGTCCAACCGCCCTACAATAAGCAGGGTCATCACTACCTAGATCAGGTTGCCCAGAGCCACATCCAGCCTGACCTCAAAAAGCTCCAGGGATGGGGCTTCCACTCCCTCTCTGGGCAGCCTGTTCCAGGGAATCCCCCACCCTCAGATTCAAGACCCTTTTCCTGCAGTCTGACCTCACTCTGCCCTTTTCAGGCTTCAAACCAGGACCCCTTGTCCTGTTGTTCCCTGCCCTTGGGAACAGTCTTCCCCAGCCTTCTGACAGCCCTTTTCAGGAATGGGAAGGTCAGTGCTACCCCATCAGTACCTTGGCAGCACTAACCCAGCTCTGCAGGCAGAGATGAACTCAGTTGTTTGAAACAGTAGTGTGAAAACTACTCTCAATCTCTGGAAGATTTTAGACCATGATTGTGGTGCCATCTCTCCCTTCTATCTTCTTTCAATCCTCAGCTCAACGCTTGACTCCCCAGCCAGTGCGGCCGCTGAGGGTGTTTTCTGTCAGTCTCCAAGTGGCAGTGGTGGCTTCAAAGCAGGTTCCACTGATTTTCTCTGGCTTTACTTATTCCTGACACCAGGAATGTTTGGGAAGGGATGCCATGCCCTTTCCCTATCTTGGGTGCATGGGAGCCCTGTGATATGGAGCTTTATCCCTTACCCGGCAGCTTCTGTCCCTTTCAGTGGATGTTTAGGCAACTCAGCAAAACACATGGTTGAGATAAACAGGGAGGGCTGCTGCTGAGGGTCACTCTGCTCTTCCCATAGGATATTGACAGAAGTGGTCCTGAGAGCCCACACTTCCCTCTGACATGCTGGAAATAAACAAGAACCCAGGCTGAGCTCTGCTTCTCGACAGCCCATCCGCTGAGCCCTCTCCAAGGGGTTGATCCCTGACATTCCTGGACACAAAGGATCATCACCAAGGCACTGAGCTGAGAGGAAACAGACCTGTCAGACCCATCACTGCTGGCAGGAGAAGTTTAGAAAACAGAAAGTATAGATTTCTAGAAAACAGAAGAGTGCCCAGAACAAAGACCCTCCCCCTTCAGGGCATTGATTAACGTCTCTCCCTCACACCCCTCACATCCCCTGTCCACTTGGACCCCTGCATCGTTCAGACTGGGGCTATCTCCACAGGAGGCAGATTTTTGCACCATAAACACAAAGTCAGTCCCTCAGGACAGCAGAACAAAGAGTAGTTCTCAGCTGACCCTTTAACACGGTTTCCCTTCTCTCTAATGAGGTCTCTCCTTGGGGTCTTCTTCGAGAAAGGAAGAAGTGGGAAGCAGGACAGTTGTTTTCCTTCCCAGGAGGAGTTGGAGCATCGCATCCCTTCTGCAGGGCAGCACAGGAGTGGCTTCTCCTTGAGGAGGGACAGGTTTGGTCCCCTCTTCGGAGACACAGCCATCACTTTCTGGCTGTTGGTTTGGAGCTGGTTCGTACCAGCTCCCAGCCAGGGCTGGGGTGTAGTGACTCTGCCACCCTCTCTGGCCCAGGAGGTCTGGGAGCGTGGGACGAGTTCAAGACCCAAAAGTGAACCCCCTCTGGGAAAGTGCATTGTGCTGGGAGGGACCCCTGGGACACCCCCCTTTAAATAGCAGCTGCTTCTGAGTGTTTTCTAAGTTCATGTGAAAATGCAGGCGACAGCAGCTTTTACCAGAGCTCCACCTCAGCTTGTAGAGAGCGGCTGCTGCGGCTGCAGGGTGTGGATGGGAAGAACAAGGAGGGAGCACGAGTTCAGCTGCTCTTTAGGTACAGAAGCTGGGTTTTCATCACCTCCCCGTGCCCCCTCTCGCACCGAGGGCTGTGCAGGGGAATGCATGGGAGAACGCAAGGCTGCAGCTTCCCACAACACCGCGACTGAGGCTTGCCAGACACATGGTGGCCATCAGAAGGCCGCAGTGATTAGTCCAGCTATGTAAATAAACATGGCCGAGCTCTGCCCCAACACAACTTGTTTGCTCTGGGTGACTCTGCTGTGCTGAGCCTGCTTGGGTGGTGCTGCAGAGGCTGCAGTGGAAACCCTCCCACACTGCAAAAGCCAGGGAGAGGGAGTTCTGAGGGGCTTCTCTTTAACTGCAGGGAGCAGGAAGAGCACAGGGAAAACCTCCCCCAGGGATCTAGCTGAGGTGGGGGTCTGCAGTCTGTGTGCAGTACTGGGCTTTTAGGTGGGGGTCACCATAATGAGCAAACGGTGAGGGACACCTGCCTGCAGAACTGTACTGGGCAGAGAGCAGGAGAGCGGAGGCAGCGAGCAGGACGGTCACTGGGAACTGCATAAAGGCATCCTTTGGTCTTTTTTCCACTCCTTCAGTTTTTACTTGAACTTCACAAGTGAACCCGGCTCAGCTGGATTGATCCACAGCCGTTCCAGCCTCTTTCAGGAGAGCTGCTTGTCTGGCAATAGCATCCTCGAGCCCATGAACCTTTGTGCCTTGCTGTGCAGCACCCTACGTGAAGAGTGTCCTGTACACCTGTCCTACAACGACACAAAGCACCTCCTCAGTTCAGGCTGTCCTGTCAGCACCTCTTGCACATCACAAGGTGCATCCAGCGCAGCTGAAGAGCACTGGGGATGGCTGTGAGAATAGGAGGGTGTTGAGGTGATACCTGACAGTGGAGCACCCTGAGACTGGGCATTTCTAGCTTGAGGCTACGATGACTGACAGCAACTGAAGAGAATGCTGTTACCTCAGGTCTCAGCACCCTCCTGTGCAGAGGATTCTCATGGCAGTGATTTTCACTCTAACCACGTTAGGTTCTGTGTAATCCTTGGTCACTATGTGCAGGGGCTTGTCCCAAACACAGCACATTGCCAACAGCACCTTCTCTGAAGAAGTTAACGATTACTTTATAAACAAATACCCCTTTCTGTCCTGCACTGAGGTGCCCGTTGTTCCTGCCACCACGCACACACCCTGCTGCTGTTGGGATCAACCAGTAACAAGTCCCTTCATTGCTCATTAACTTAGCCCTTTGGGGTTCCCAGAGAAATAGGAACAAAGAGGTTTTCAGATTGTTTCACTCGTTTCGAACATTTTTCTTGTGTTCTTACTGTAAATGGATGGACTGATAGGAGCTGAACAGTTCCTGTGAAGTAGAACTGTATGAAATAACGGGCTTAGCATCAAAACGTTGGCTGGGGAAGTTGTCCTTATCAACCTTTACTGACCAGGGGCACTAACGACTCACAGAATCTCAGAATCACACAATCATCTAGGCTGGAGAAGACCTTTAAGACCACCAAGCCCAACCATGACCCCAACTGTCCCAACCCACCGCTAAACTCCATCACTGAGCTCTAGATTGCCCCAACTGAGAAACATGGCCAGGGACGGCCATTCAACCCCCTCCCTGGGCAGCCTGTCCCAAGGGCTGAGGACCCTTTCCAGGGAGAAGTTTCTGCTCAGGGACAACCTCAACTTCCCCGGGGGCAGTGTGAGGCAGTTTTGTCTTGTCCTGTTACCTGTTACTGGTGAGAAGAGATCAACTCCCACCTTGCTGCACCCTCCTGTCAGGCAGTTGCAGACAGCAGCAAGGTCTTCCCTCAGCCTCCCTTTCTCCAGACTGACCAGACTGCCAGCACATGCAAGTATTTTATATAACCAGCCAGTGTGAAGCAGGACTGATGGTTCTGGAGCAGAGACACGCTGCTCCTCAATCTCAGCTCTTCCCTGCCATTGCCACTGCGAGGGGGTGACTAATGAGAGGATTCTCGGTGCTACACAAGATCCAGAGCAGACACAAACCCTGACAGGTTTGCAGCGGGGGGCTCTGCATGTGGTAAAAGGAGTTAACCTATTTTTGGAAAGAGACCTACGTGGCTGCAGGCTGCAGGCTGATGGAAATCTTCGTACTGAGCTTTGTAGAACCACAACTGGTCCTGATGCTGCTCTAAGTCAGAGGCACAGCTTCAGAACTCTGTGCAATGTGCACAACCACAGTTCCATTGTGTGGTTGCTATTTAGTCTGGAGAAGAGGAGGTGGAGGAGAGACCTTATTGCTCTTTACAGCTACCTGGAAGGAGAGAGGTGGGGGTTAGTCTCTTCTCCCAAGTCACCAGCAACAGGACAAGAGGAAAAGGCCTCAAGTTATGCCAGGGCAGGGTTAGATTGGCTATCAGGAGAAATCAGTTCCCTGACAGAGCAGTCAGGAGTTGGAACAGGCTGCCCAGGGAAGTGGGGGAGTTGCCATCCCTGAAGGGGTTCAACAACCAAGTAGCTGTGGCCCTGGGGAACAGGGTTTAGTGGGCAGAGAGGGGTTGAGGTGATGGTTGGACTGGATGATCTTGGAGGAGTCTTCTCTCCCATCTCCTCTTTCCCTTTCCTTTTCCCTTTCCCTTTCTCTTTTCCCTTTCCCTTTCCTTTTCCCTTTCTCTTTCCTTTTCCCTTTCTCTTTCCTTTTCCCTTTCTCTTTCCTTTTCCCTTTCCCTTTCTCTTTCCCTTTCCCTTTCTCTTTTCCCTTTCCCTTTCCTTTTCGCTTTTCCCTTTCCCTTTGTCTTTTCCCTTTCCCTTTCCTTTTCGCTTTTCCCTTTCCCTTTCCCTTTGTCTTTTCCCTTTCCCTTTCCCTTTCTCTTTCCTTTTCCCTTTCCCTTTCTCTTTTCCCTTTCCCTTTCTCTTTTCCCTTTTCTTTCTCTTTTCCCTTTTCTTTCCCTTTTCCCTTTCCTTTCCCTTGCCCCTTCCCTTCCTTTTTTGTTTTCTTGACTTTACCTCCCCTCCCCTCCCGGAGGGCAGTTTCGAGGGCTGTCTCTGTCTAAGACAAGCAGCCTAAGCAGCAGCACTGTAGAAGATGCCCTGTGTTTGCCCCTTCCATTACTCACTGTCCACGTGTTTCTGGAGCTCAGTGGTTCAGACAGCCTGCAAATGTCACCAGGAAGATTTTGCTATCAAACACAAATCCCCGTTGCTCCCCATTACACACAAACCCTTAATCCACTCACTAGGGGCTACCGCTCATCATTACCTGCAGCCAAGGCGTTTCTTGGGCAAACAATCCGCATTTGAACTGAAAGTTTAGACTGACCCAGCTCGTTCAGATAATTGGATCCTTTATTCATAAGAAGCCTATTTTTTTCCCAATTGTTTTTTCCCTTTCAGTGCAGTTTGGAGAGTGTTTGCACATTGAAATTGCTCTGCGCTGAAACCCTTCGAAGGTGT
Source organism: Phoeniculus purpureus (assembly GCA_028565055.1). NCBI lineage: Eukaryota > Metazoa > Chordata > Aves > Bucerotiformes > Phoeniculidae > Phoeniculus > Phoeniculus purpureus. The sequence goes on from JAOXOE010032852.1 coordinate 6,917, forward strand.
GGGCTGGGCTGTGGCTGAAACGCTCACAGTATCTCGGATCACTGGGTCAGCTGTTCTCGAGGATTTACTCACAGTAGGAGAGACCAACCTCTGAAAGGGTCTCCAAGCAAGCTGGGGAAGGGCTTTTGACAGGAGTGGTGGTGAGAGGACAAGGGGAAATCAAAGGGCTCCAGCCTTGAAGAGAGGAGATGGAGGTTGGACATGAGGAACCAATTCTTTGCTGTGAGGGTGGGGAGATGCTGGAACGGGTTGCCCAGAGCAGTTGTGGCTGCCCCATGGCTGGCAGTGTTGAAGGGCAGGTTGGCTGGAGCCCTGCCTAACCTGCTGTAGGGAAGGTGTCCCTGCCTGTGCACTGGATGATCTTTAGGGTCCCTACCAACCCTGGCCAGTCTATGACTTACACCAGTCGTTACCTGCTCTCACTGCTGTAAGGAAAGCAGCTGTCTGGGACTTGCCCACTGGTTAGTTAGTGCTGCTAACGGAAGAAATGTTTGTCAGACGTGGTAAATCAGACTGTGATCACACACACAGTCACAACCTCTTTGGTTGGAAAGGACCTTTTAAGATCATCCAGTCCAACTGTTACACAATCATCACAGAATCATCAGGGTTGGAAAAGACCTTCAAGAGAATCAAGTCCAACCATCTGCCCTACAACCCCCAACCACTAACCCACCTCCTGAAACACCCTAGTTGCCCGGTTGTTGAACACCTGCAGGGATGGTGCCTCCAGCCACTCCCTGGGCAGCCTGTTCCAAGGCCTCCCCACTCTTTCTGGGATGATGGGACTTGATGACCATGTAAGGACTCTCCCAACCTTGATGATTCTGTGATTCTCTGCTTCATTTCCTGCAGTGCTCTGAACCACCTTCTCCTCTAGCAGAGAATGGTTCTGAACATGGTGGTTCCAGCCCTAATCATAGCAAACACCAGAGTGTGTGAATTTGTTCCACTCCTCTGGGCAGCAGCCACTGGGAGCGGCGACTGCTGCACCCAGAGGGATCAGAAGGAAAAGTGCCAGGTTCTTTTTCCTTATCAGTTCCTCAGCTCCAAAGAATCAGCAGCATTCAGCTCCCCTCCTCCTCCATTCTTCCCACTCCTGTCCACCCACTGCTGTCACGTCACGGGTCGCCACATCCCCATCTCTGTCTCTGCCCAAGCAGGGGGATTATTTTTAGTGCAAGCCCTGCTCCGTTGCCAGGCAGGCAGGGCGCAGCGGTGCAGGTGAAGAACCTGGTATGGTTTGGACCAGAACATTGATTTCTGGAGAGTGAATCAGACCCATTTATAAACCTCTATAAATACAAAGTTTTGCTTTCCTACAGCTCAAAGAAACTAAAAACATTGCAGGATGCCATTAGTTTGGAGGAAAAAAAAGCCCCAAAACCCAGAGAAAACGTTTCCTTCGCAGAAAACACTCTCTTTGCTCCCTAAAGTAAAACAAAAGCACCACAAAGCTCCCTTTAACTTAATGAGATCTTAGAAGTCTCCGTGCAGATGCTTGCAGGATCATCGTGAATTGAGGGCATTATTCACCCTCTTGTCTTCCCTGTTATTTGTGTGGCCACAGAGCCTGCAAGGACCAAGCATGAGGCACAGAACCTCTGGGAAAGGGAGCTGTGAAATAGTCACTGGCATTGGGACAGGGTAGGGATTGATCTGTTGGAGAGCAGCAGAGGAGAGAAGGACCTGGGGGTGCAGGTGTTCAGCAGGATGGCCAGGAGCCAGCAATGGGTCCTTATGGCCAAGAAGGTAAATGGCATCCTGGGGTGGGTCAGAAGTGGGGTGGTTAGTAAATGAAGAGAGGTTCTCCCCACCTTCTGCTCTGCCCTGGTCAGACCACATCTGGAATCTTGTGTCCAGTTGTGGGCCTCCCAGTTCCAGAAGGACACAGAGCTGCTGGAGGGAGTCCAGCACAGAGCCACAGAGAGGATGAAGGTAGGGGAGCATTTCCCTGATGAGGAAAGGCTGAGGGAGCTGAGTCTCTGGAGCTGGGAAAAAAGGAGACGGGGGGTGACCCCATGAATGTTGATAAGTACGGAAAGGGTGGGTGTGAGGAGGTTGGAGCCAGGCTCTGCCCAGGGGCACCCAATGATAGGGCATGGGGCACTGGGTGTGAGCTGGAACAGAGGAGGTTCCACATCAGTGTGAGAAGGAACTTCTTGCCAGTGAAGGTGACAGAGCCCTGGAAGGGGCTGTCATCCATTTACCCTGAGTTTTGAAATCATCTGAACACTGCTCTGTCAACTGTGAGGCAGTGATCTGGGTAAAACAGGGTGGGGACAGCGGTAATCCCATTCCATGTGATCCCATGCCATGCCATGCACTTACGGGGATCAGGAAATATTTCATTATCTCTCTAACTCGTTCCTGAAACATATTTCTGAAGTCCATCGGCAGGGAGAGACTTGAACTCTGCCCATCTGGAGCCGACAAACTGCGGACAAGTTCACAAATTCACGCTCAATCTGCTTTAAACGTGAATTTCTGATACTGCCACCTGCAAGTAGTTTGATCAGAAGGAAATTCACCTCATTGAGTCTTGAAAATTATTACTTTATCGATTTTTTTATTGCCAGAGGCAAGAAAATGCCAGCCAGGCAGATTCACAGAAAATTAGGGATTGGAAGGGACCTCAAAAAGTCATCTGGTCCAATCCCTCTGCCACAGCAGGATCCCCTAGATCCAGTAGCACGGCCAGGCGGGTTTGAAACATCTGCACAGAAGGAGACTTCACAGCTTCGCTGGGCAGCCCCTTCCAGGGCTCTGTCACCCTCTGAAGAATCTTCAGAGCCAGCGTGTTCCTGTCAGTGGGAAACAGCAAAACCACCATCCTACGCTGAATCCCACAAACACCTTGCTGCCAATACTTCTCCTGTAGTTTTTAAGAAGAACACGGGTTCAACAGGCCAAAGGAGACAGGCTGCAGACAACAGTTGTTTGATCCCACATCAGCCAGCTGAAGACCTCCGTGCCTGTGCTACCCGCTCCCTCCCTTTCTCACCGCATGTGTTCTGCTTGGGCTTCATCTGCAGCCCTGTGCAGGACAAATGAAGTCAGCTGTCTGCTATGTCGTTCTGTCATTGTGACACCAGCATTCTGCCTTCACAAGCCAGTTCTCTGTGTGTGACTTCCATGTGTGTCCCCCGGCTGCACAGCTGCCCTGAAATACTGATGACGAGGTGCTCATCCCAGTATAGCGCTGGATCCTAGCTGCTTTCCCCTGTACGCTCTGTGGAGGCGCTGAGCTTGGCCGGTGCTTTGCTGGTGCTGCACACAAAATCTGTCTGAGAGAAACAGTCCTGTCGGGGTAATTAATCACACACGTCACGAGTCGTTAGCATCCGCACACGAAACCAGTGCTGCCGGCAACACGAGTCAGCCAGCGGCAAAGACGTGTCACTCCCTCTGATCGCGGGACGGGGGGACGTGAGATCTCTGCTGATCACAAAGCATCTTCTCAGTCTAGATTAGTACTCGTGTTGTTTAAAAGGTTTAATCCACGTGATCAGAAGGTCTCCGCTTTCATCCTACTTAGTCAAATGAAAACAGGAAAACCCAGGAAAACTCAAAGTCATTCAACCTAAAGTCGTTCTGTGATTTAGGAGATTCAGGTTGGGGGTTGCAGAGCAGACGGTTGGACTTGATGATCTTGAAGGTCTTCTCCCAAATTCCTAATGATAGGACGAGGGGAAATGGCCTCAAGTTGTGTCAGGGGAGGTTTAGATTGGATCTTAGGAAGAAGTTCTTT
>JAOXOE010032853.1:0-10666 GCA_028565055.1 Phoeniculus purpureus
TTGGGGGTGAAGGAGCTGGGGGATAGAAAAGGGGTGTCAGGAGGTTTTTTGGGGGGTCTTTGGAGTGAAGTGGGCTAATAAGGGGGTCCTGGGGGGCAGATATGGGGTGTCAGGAGGTTCTAGGATCTTTGGGTTGAACGTGCTGGACCCTAGAGGTGATCTAGGGGTTTTGGGGGGTGGCAGAGGGTTGCAGGGCCTGTTTCAGGCTTGGGAGAGGGAATTATGGGGCCAAGAGAGGCTTTCTAGGGTTGTTGAAGGCCTTTTGGGGTACATGAGAGGCTTTTAAGTAGCAAGGAGAGGTTTTTTGGGGTCCTGAAGAGGCTTTCTGGGGTCCATCAGCAGCGTTTTTTAGTGCTTTCGCTCCACTTTTAGGGACCAGGAGAGTTTTTATGCCCCAGGGAGCCTTTTTAGGGGCCAGGAGCAGCAGTTTTAGGCCCCCAAACACCCTGTGAAGCACCGTCAGCTCGAGATCTCCCTTCAATTTCCTCCTTTTTGGGGTCTGATCCCCCTGTTTCCCCTCTCCACCCTTTTCCAGGGGTTCATCCCGCATCGAAGAGGCCTGTGACACCTACGCCCGGGCGGCCAACATGTTCAAGATGGCCAAGAACTGGAGCGGTAGGTCTTGAATTGGGAGGGGGGTCCACCCCAAAAACCTCTCACCACATCCTTCTTCCTTTTTCTTTCCCCTTTCCCCCTTTATTCCCCGTTTTCCTTTTCCCTCCCTGTTTTCACCCCTTTTCCCCCCTCCTTCCCTTCCCGCCGCTCCCCGGGGCCCTGAGCGCGGTCCTGAGGGCTCCTCCGTCCTGTCCCCGCTGAGCGGGGCCTCCTCGGGGGCCTGGCCGTGAGAGCGGTCGCCGGCCCGGTGGCGGCAGCGCTGAGGCCCGGTGGGGCGGGTGCGGCCTGTGCCGCTGGTCACCGCGGAGCGAGGAACCCAGGTGCCGCCGGGCAGGCAAGGCCTGTTTTTGTTGAGGGACGGCGTGACCGCTGCCGGCCCCACTCCGCTCGCTCCGGGACTCTGCGGGGCCTCCACCGGTGCACCAGGAGCACCTGTCCAGCCCCAGGCCTGGAGAGACCCCGAAGGCTGTAGGCCCAGCTCCCGCTCCATAACCACGGCCCACCTCTCTCCCGCTAAGGGCCCTCCCTGGAGATTCCCCCGGGCAGCGGGTTGTTCGGCCAGAGACCCAGTCGGCCTGTGTCACGCCCCGTGGGGTTCGCCTGGTGCCCCCCCGCCCCATACACGGGGCCTCTCTTTGTAGAAGGGGCCTTCCCCCTTCACTGGGGAGAAACCGGCGGAGCCTCATGTGCGGGACTGCTGGTCGGTGAGGTCGGGTAGGTTGGTTGGAGTCGGTGTTGTTGTGGGGTTGTCGCTTATTAAAGAGAGTCGACTCCAGCACCTGTGTGATGTGAGCTGAGGTTCCCTTATGGCTCTTGATAGGATGCCATTGGGATACCCTGCTGACTTCACTGGAGGGGACTGAGCTCGAAATAACCCCTGTGAGATTGGTGGCTCTCAGAACACTATTGGCGATGTTAATGGTCTCATATGGAGCTGGTTTTGTCAGTGACCTGAAGAATGTTGCGGCTAAAAGCTGATGAAGTGCGTGAGCAACTTGAGTGCTGAGAGGGAAATAAGAGCTGAGGGTATGGTGCAGGGGGCTGGCTGATTTGGGAGTGAACCTTGGGGAGGACACACAGCTGTTAGCAGAGACAGCAACTGCTCAGGAGCAGTCAATTATGCAAACAGCAAAACGAAGGAGGGAGGCCTGGCTTAGGCAGCAGTAATTTTTGCCTGGGTCTGTGACTCTGTGGAACATGGAAAGTAGGGCTGGAGGCAGCAGGAGAAAGTGGTCTGATACCTTACTGCGGTTCTGGAGGAGAAGGAGAGGGTGTGCTAGCTCAGCTCCTGAACTGGTGCAAACGCTACCTCAAGGCTTGGTGCCTATAGTGTGAAGGCTGTCGGAAAGCTGGGCAGAGTTCAGAGGTTGAGTACAAGGGTGAGATTAAAGGTAAAAAAAGCAGCCATGAGGTAATGAGAGCTCTGTTGGCTTAGTTCAGTGGGGAGAACTGGGCAGAAGGTGGACTAAGGGACTTCAGCATGGCTGGTGTTGGTACAGGAATGTGTGTGGAAACCAAAGCCTGTGGTTTTAAAAGATAGAGAATCAAACATGAGAACAAACTTCCCAAAGTCAGTGATGACTTGGTATTTTGGATTGAGTCTCAATACTTATAAATTTTTAAATAAAAGCAATGGCAAGTATTGCAGCTGGGCTAAGAGCCTGGCCAGTTGTGTGTTCTGCTTTGCTTGGTGGCCATAATGTCTTTCAGGGTGTTTGCTGGAAGATGACTGTCTCATAAACTATCTGGGAAATAAATGTAGTAGTTTCACTTATTAATTTCTAGGAACATCTGGTTTCCCCTCTGCTGTGTTAGCAGGAATCTGTTTACACTGGCAGTGACAGTTATTTGATTTCTCTGAGAGAGTCTGAGCAGGGTAATTTCCTCAGATGGATTGTTGCTGTTAGTTTTGTGCAGTGTCCTCGCAGACCCTCTGTCTTGCTGACAGTAACTCATCTGCCTGATGCATCTGTAGCAAGTTAAAGACGGACAAAAGGCCCACAATCAAGGGAATCTTTAGGGCAAGATCTTGCCATGATGCAAAGGCTTTGGACATGCTGCTGTTCCAGCTTTTATTGTCACCCTCATCTGCCTAAATATGCACTGCTTTGGGTTTTGTGTTTTGTTTGAATGGGACTTCTCAGAGTTGTTCTTGTCCAGGCTGTGGTGGGAGTGAAGGGGGCCTGTATCTTGCTGAGCTTTGCTCACCTGCAGGCAGACACAGGCCTTGGGTGGTTCTTGACCCAATTTGTGAAGGACTGTGCTGGGAACTGGGCCTCCTCCTCCTCCTCCAGGAGATGTTGCTGTCACCCATGGTCTTTGATTTAGAGCTCTTTTTACTCCTGTTCTGTATCCTTCAGCTCCACTTTAGAGGCTGCTGTCATCTCAGGGAGAGAATTGTCCCCAGGAATAGTTTGGTAAGTGAATCAAGAAGGATGCTAGAGAGAAAGTAGGATTCTCTCTCTGCAGGGGTGTGTGTGGTTGCACTGGAAATGACTGAATATTGTTTTACAAGAAAACCAAGCAGTATAATCTAACCCAGATTATTTTTATCAGGGAGAAAGGTGATCAGGAGGGGGAAAATAAATAAATCAGCGCTGTGTTGCACTTCACATTAAACTTCCTAGCATAGGAATGGTTCCCCAAGGAATTAATAACTCTTAGGCAATTATGAACATCTGGAATGTTATGTCCAGTTCTGGGCACCCCAGTTCCAGAAGGACATGGAACTACTTGAAAGAGTCCAGTGCAGAGCCACAAAGATGATGAAGAAAGTGGAGCATCTCCCTGATGAGGAAAGGCTTTCTCTCCCATCCTTGCTCACCCACCCTCTGAAGTAGCTCTAGCCAGTTCTCTGTCTCGTTGGTGTTTCTGGATTTTGATGTGGGCTTTTATCTGGATACTCTCCTCTATCTCTGCTTGCTGAAAACATCAACATTTGCAGAGCCCTTTTTCAGATACCAGTGAATGGAGAAGATTGCCATTTAAAAATATTACTTTGCTCTTAACAAATTAGCGTAACTGAATAATCCCTACTCTTAATCCCTGGCTGGCTTTCTAGGAGGTTGCCTGTGCTGTGACAGAGCAGGGAGGAAGGAATTCCGTCCGAGCTCCACTCAGATCTAATTGCTTCCCTTCTGTTCCTGCTGAGAATGTGCAGCTCCACGCTCTCTCAGCAGCCCAAAAGGATAGGATTTCCCTTCGGAGGGATCAGATGATCAGCTTATAAATAGTAAATGCCTGTTCAGGACCTACTTCTGAGTGTGTGTTGTTTGCATTTACAACAAGTACAGCTGCAGCCGCACCTCGCAGCCCAGAGCCGGATCTGGGAAACGGGGGAACTTCCCGTCAGAGGATGAAGGAAACTGCCCTGGTGGGAAGTGCTTCAGTTTTGCAGCTATGGCTTCAGCTGTCGTGATTGATTTAAAAAGCTCTGACAGTAGCATTACCCTGTGCTGCTGTGGACACTGACTGGGACAGGAAAATCGGCTCTTTAAACTGGGAACAGGAGTTGGAATGAAACTGAAATGTGTTCAGGATTCCATCCAGTTGGAAATGAGTCTATTTTCCTGCCAGATAGCAGGTGCTGGGGAGCCGTTCTCTCTAAGCCTGAGTTCTTTGGTTCGTTGACCTTACCTGCCAGCTGTGGTCCTCTAGCTTTGCTTTGTTTATCTCTGGTTTGGTTGGCCTTACAGCTGCTGAGTGGTTTTGGCACACATCTGGGTTTGGGTCTGTCAAGGATCCTTCTGACACAGCTCCTCCTGTGTTTGTGTTCAGCCTTCTTCCACCTGAGGTTTTGTACTGGAGCCTCCATTCAAGGAATCATAGAATCACAGACTGTTGTGGGTTAGAAAGGATCTCTGGAGACTATCTAGGCCAATGCCACCTGCTAGAGCAGATCCCACAGGAACATGTCCAGGTGGATTTGGAATGTCTTCAGAGCAGGAGGCTCCACAAGCTCTCTGAGCAGCCAGTGGCAGGGCTCCAGAGTTGGTCCTATGCTCTCGCTAGTTTGCTTCTGAGCTGGAGGAGTTCTTGCCTGTTCTGACTGAGCTTTGCTGGGGAAGGGAATTGAATCACAGGAATAATTTTGCCTGGTACTTGGTTTGCAGCATCTTTCCACAGACCCAAGTGTTCTGTGTGCGGGAGATTTGGAAGCAGTGTCCCCTCTCCTAGGGGAGATCACATTACTGGCATGTAACAATAAAACCTACATTTCTTAAGAGGGAGAATCCTGCCCAGGGCCCATCCCACGAGAGGAGTTGTGTGTCTGTATATTGTTTCGCACATACTGAGTTACCAGCCTCAGAGGTTTCCTGTTGTGTTGTGTTTGTGGGTGCCTTATTCTGATTTAGAGCAAAACCGATCTTCCTTCCCTTGTGCTTATCTTCTAGGTGGAGTGTTTGCTCAACAGCGTGTTTGATAGATGCACTATAAACCCTGTGAAGGTCAGCTGTCCCAGGCACACACAATAGAGTCTGGCTTTTGCCAATACTTACTCTCCTGAGGCAAAGAAGTGCTGTGATGGATCTTGCAAGGTTGCAGACCTGGTTGCTGAGCAGGGTATTCCCAGGAGGGGCAACCATGAGGACTGAAATTTACTGAAGCTTTGGGAGTGGTGCTAGTTAGAAATAAGGTGGATGGGATGGTTGTGACAGCAAAGTACAGGCTGGGTACTGGGCATCTCTGCCTCAGACCTAGCAAGGACCCAAATGTGGTGCCTTTTGCTGAGGCTGTAAAGTGCTGTCTGCTCCACCCCTCTTTGGAGGAGTCTGTCCTGGCAGCAGAGACATAGGTAGACAAGGCTCACAACTTATCTGCTGAGGGGCAAAGTCTCGTATCTGAACTTAAGCCCACATTCACGGCAGGGTATTCTCTAGTGCATGGCTTTCCTCCATTGCACGACTCAGTCAGCACTAACTGGAAAGCAGAGTTGTTGTCCCTTTTCCAGCCTGACCATATCTCCATTGAAAAATGAAATTGTGGAATTGTTCTCTCTGGCACAACATGCTTGGATGTGGCACTGCTTGTGAGTGACAGCTTTATGGTAAGGACCCTCAAAATGTTTCTCCTTTGCAGTCAGTTCAATTGCTCAGCCTCTGCCAGCCCGTCTCCAGTGGTCTCTGTTGGAGCGGAGGACCGCTGCGAAAGAGAGAAGCAGTTTGCATTGTTCCTTCTGGAACCTTCAGAGGGTTTTGTTTTGTTTTATTCTAGAAAACTTGTGGAAGCAGCCAGCTCTCTCCGAGTGGATGAGCACCCTGTGGCAATCCAGCATAAATCTATTCAGTTGCTTCTGTTCTTTCAACTGTACTGCCTGAATTCACAATAAAAATACTTTTTTTTTAAATCATTCCAAGCAATTGGGAGAATCACGCTGGAGCATGACTGGCACGGAGCACTCAGTGCCACCAGCACAGGTAGAACTGTGTCCCTGTTTTAATGTGAGCCAGAGAAGCTGTTGGCCTGTTTCATATCTCATTTATTAGGCATCTACACCCAGTTTTGAGAACATCTCACTGAGGGTACTTGGGGAAGAGTGTGGCTGGCTGTCAGCCTGCAGCTGGGGTTGGCGCCCGTGCTTCTTCAGCTCAGCCTCTCTGTGGTTCAACCTGGCAGGCTCCTGTTCACCTGGTGTGGTCAGGTTTGGGTTTAGGAGGAAGCAAAGAGCCCTTGAGTTGTTGCTTTTCACTCCAGTTAGTGTAATTTGGGCTTTTACTTGCCTCTGTTTTCTGGCTGGACCACACCACACAGCCCCTTCCTGCCTCCTGCCAGGCCAGGGCTGCAGCCCCAGCAGTGCTCCTGCCTGCCTTCTCCAGTGGTGGACTCAGTTTCCCAAAGGTTAAAATGCTCAAATCTTGCTGAAAACTTTGGAGCAAGCCCCTGGCATCTGGGTGCAAACCCAAAGGTCACATGTGGGTAGGTGGAAGGAACTTCTGCAAGCACCAGGCTTGGGGAGGCTGATGTTGGATGTGAAACGAAGCAGCCTGCATGTGGTGGGCAGGAAGCTGGGTTTGGGTAGGGGAAGTCCAGCTCCAATATCTCTGGGCTAGGGGGAAGGTACCAGCAAACAGATTGGGTGACCTCCACTGGAAGTATCAAAGATAGTTTTATGATTCTGTACATACCACTGAGGAGTCTGTGACAGCTGTATGTTGCCAGTGACCTGGGCTGTTAAATTTACCCTCTGGCTGTTCTGAAGTACAATTTGTGTTTTGAAGTCCCATGGTCAACTTTGCTGCACCCTTGGGTAGGTTGGGCCCTTCTCAGCCCCTCAGTCTGTCTCCAGTGTGACAAGTGGGATGACTCTAGGGTTTGTCACAGCCTGCTACTTCTCTGTCCTCTCTATGTGGGAGGTATTTCCTTTAAAGCTATAGTTCAGTGATGCCTTTTTTTTTTTAACTGATCCTCGTGACTGGGACCTGCTGCTGAGCTCTGGTGTGATGAGTATTTTCCTGCCAGCCATTTCCCTACAGTCCCAGTGGGTCAGACAGCAGAATGGCTGGGATCCCTGCAGGGTGATTAACTCCATCTCCTCTTTCTAGGGTATCAGCTTTTCATTTTGTATATTTGAATCCTTTGTGCTTCTAGACAATGGGCCTGGTTCTTCTCAGTCCTCTGCAAAGGTATCTCTCACCTGCACAAAGCTGTTCATCACCTGACTGGAATAGGGGGGCAGATTTGCTTCTAGAAAGTGCCAGCGCTTAATATTTGTCTGTCAGGAGAGCTACTGAGTTGCGTTTTTCATATCCACACCCTTTGTAGGCAGCTGGCAAGAGGTGGCTACTCTAGGAATGGAAAGTTCCCAGTGCCCCATGGTTCATCTCTCCTTCTGCACTCTGTTGATACCCAGAGGCCACGGGTATGTGCAAACACAGCAAGGAGCTGTGATAGAGAGGGGATCTGGGCAAGGAGAAATCTCATCTTGCTTGTAGCAAGGAAACTTCTCCATCTGGGCTCAGTTTCCCCAGGTGCCAGGGGCTCTGTGTACTGCTTCTTTACTCCTTGCAGGAAGAGGGCATGTCATGTCCAGGGAAGGGGACAGGGCTGAGATCAGCGGTGGCTCTTTGTGTAGGAGTTGCTTTGCTGAGCTGACAGTCTGTTAACCAAGGGATTGAGAGTTTGGGTACTGAGCTCCAGCTCCCACGCTGCAGCCCTGCTCAGGACCTTGTTGCCTACAACTCAGGCCTGCAAAAAGTACATCAGGCTCTGGATGTTGGTTATTGGTGTATACTAGGCTTTTGTGTTTGGATTTATCTGTTGAAGGGAAGAGAAAGTACCTTGATTCCAAAGGAGAAGTGCTTGTTTATGCTGTGAAGTCCCTATTTTCCAGGGGGTTTTGAACCTCTGGTGCGTCATCCTTGTGGCAACTGAAGCTCAAGGGCACTGAACAGCAGGAATACACAGCCTCTTCATTAGAAACCCTGCGGTGAGGGAAGGGGATGTGGTGGGAGACTTCCAGGTATTGGAGGCATGTGCAGAAATCCCCATGGGGACCCACAACCAAGTCCCAGACCCTCCCTGTAGCTTTAAGCCAGATTGCACCATCCTGTAGAGCAGTGTCAAGTATTCCTCAGCCTCAAGTGGGAACAGTACCTTAACCAGAGTTGTTCCTGGAGCAGTTTTCTCTGATACTTCTGCTGGTGCCGGCCCAACAGCTGCAGCAGCTTCTTTTCTGTTCCTCAGCCTGGCAGTTGTGATCCTTCAGTGGGCGTCTGCGGTGCCTGGTGAGAAATCTGAGTGGGAGCGCTGGGGACACAATGTCTTTAAGAGGTGACCCCAGCAAAATTAATCTTTGCCTTAAACATTAAGTGGTGATGTTGACTCTGTGTTCCTATATAATGTTGTGATACAGTGAGTCATCGTGGTGCCAACCGTAGGAGAGCAGATGCTTGGTTCTTGTAGCACAGCAGGTTGGAAGCACAAACTGCTGTGTTGGAGTGGAGTGTTTCTGCTCACTGAAGGTGAGGGATGAGGCTTGGAGCAGGGAGCGATAATTAATAGAGTTGTTTCAGGCTGAGATTTGGGGATTTAGGGAGGAGCTGGGCCTGTGGTGGAACCTCTGCTGTACTTTAATGTGAGTAAATGCTCAGAAATAAATGAAAGGGCATGTCTGTGTCTGGAGAGTTGGTGCTGGCCTTCCTTGTGCCTGTGGCTGATCCACACCACTGACTGCTCTCATCAGGAGAGTCAGGAGCTTCTAGATTCAAAGTACCGTGTTCATCATGGGGCAGCTTGGAGACAGATGGCAGGCAGCTGCCAGTGGGAATGCCGTGTCCTAGTCTGGAGAAGAGAAGGCTTTGGAGGACCTTATAGCAGCCTTCCAGTAGTGCTTGAAGTACAGGAAAGCTGGAGAGGGACTCTAGTGACAGACCAAGGGGAATGGTTTCAAGCTAGAAGAGGGGACATTTAGATTGGATCTTAGGCAGAAATTCCTCCCTGTAACAGTCCTGAGGCACTGGAACAGGTTGCCTGGGGAGGTTGTGGCTGCTCCATCCCTGGAAGTGTTCAAGCCAGGTTAGATGGGGCTCTGGGCAACCTAGTCTGGTGAGAGATGTCACTGCCTATGGCAGGGGATTGGAACTTGGATAATCTCTGAGGCCCCTTCCAACCCAAACCATTCAGTGATTCTCTGATTCTGTGAATGCCATGGTACTGGCAGGCAGCCGGCATGGAGGGGATAGAAGCCAGGGCTGGTAGTGCCAGCAAGCGACTCACAGCCCTCCGTCCTGTCCTTTGCACTGCCTTGGGCTGGCATGAGATAATTTCTTCCCTACTCTGTTCTTTGCTCTCTCCCCTTTCTGGAATGTTCACTGGTAATGTATTTGCTCTGCTAGCATCGCTGTCTGGGGAGTGACACCGCTCTGGTGGGCACCTTTCTGCTGCTGCGCTGCCATTGGAAACAGGATAACCAAGCACCTTGGGATGCTGGATCAGATGATCCTAGACAGAGCCTGGTTTGTTCAGCAAGGATAGTAAACAGAGATTATTTATTAAAGTAAAACTTTTGGAATGCAGAGGTTCAGCACAGATCTCCTAACCGCCTCATTAGGAAGTGGCATGCAGAGCTTTCATTGCTGCCACTGCACGATGAGGCAAAAGGGGAAGCAAGAGTGATTTTGTCCTGTAAAATACACCAAGAGTTTTGGTTTTTGTAATAAAGCACAGACCTGATGAAAAGTGACCCCCCCCCCCCTTCTCTTTCTTCTGCTGCGTCTCTCCTCCTTCAATAGGTGCTTCTACAAGAGGAGTTGCCAGAAGTAGGAAAGAAGCTGTTCTGCCTGTGGGCTTACCTCCTTTCATTGAAAGACAAGAGGAAGTTGCTTAGACTTCTCAGAAAAGGTTCAATAGGTCTTGCAGCAGAGGAAGTCCATTTCCAGCATGTTTTACTCATGACAAAGCAGCCCAAATCAAAGCTGGAATGAGCAGCTGGTTGCAGCTCCCAGGGGAGCCTGGTGGGTGGGATCCCACCATACTGGGGCTGTGCTCCTGCTTCCCCCAGCCCCCAAAATCACAGAGCAGAGGGTTGTTATTGCAGCAATCGGAAGTAGGGCACCTCCTCAAGTGCAGCTCTATGGCCTCTTTCAAGAGGAGCTTTCAGCTCTGCCCATTCTCGATTCCTGCTGGTTGCCAGAGCTGTCGTGCCACAGCCCTGGGTGCAGCTTGTGGTGCAGAGCCTGTGCTGAAATGGATACACAGTGCTGGGGAAAATCTGGTTTCGGCTGAAACTGCTAGTAGATCAGCCACTGGTTTCAGTGGCTGTGGGGTTTCACCTGCGCTGACAGGAGGGAGGTATCTGGCTCGTATTTGAGCAAAGATGATAAAAATCACTGTTGCTTCCTGAGCCTTGTCTTTGTGTTTAGGTCCTGTAAGCCTGGTGGTTTTCATTTTTGTCCTAAACCTTCTAGAGGCAGGAATCTGATCCTTAATGAGTCATGGCCAGCAGTTCGAGGGAAGTGATTCTCCCCCTCTACTCCGCTCTGGTGAGACCCCACCTGGAGTACTGTGTCCAGTTCTGGAGCCCTTATTACAAGAGGGATGTGGACATGCTGGA
>JAOXOE010032854.1:0-10666 GCA_028565055.1 Phoeniculus purpureus
GATCATCTAGTCCAATCCCCCTGCCACAGCAGGATCACCTAGACCAAGTCAGAACCACAGAACATTAGGGATTGGAAACTTGCTCCACTATGGAAAGTCCCAAGCCTTCTATGCATAAATTAATAAAATAGGTGCCAGCAAACACACCTCCTGTAGGTGGAAAAATTGGGCTTTGGTAATGTATAGTAACATTCATTTTACTCCAAATTCTAAAGCATATCTCACAGCAGGGATAGGTACAACACAAAGTGACAATGTCACCCAGCTGTTGAACCACACACTGCTGTGGAATCATTCCCTCTAGCAAGCCAGAGGACAGGCAACACTCCTGCAACAGGTGAGGTAACACAAGTGACACAACAGCGCATGGCTCTGACAAGAGAGGAGCACACAGTCCTTGGATCCAGTCTAACACAACCCTTCTACTGTGTATGTCGCCTGCATCTGGCATGTGGAACCACAAAGCAAGAGATAAGCACATACAGTCATCTGTCCTCCCAAGCTGCTTCTGCCACATGTCCATTTCCACAGCATTTCTATTGCTTCCCAACAACTGCACGTGTGCTGTGTGTTCTACTGCACATATACAACCAGACCAGTGACTTTTATATGTATGTTCTTAAGATTAAAATTTCAGGAAGACCTCCCTGCAGCCAGTGCTGCTCTATGTGGCTCCTTAATGATTCCCTAGCTGAGCGAGCGGACATGTCTTCCCAAGGAAGGAGTCTTGCTCCTTCAATGCTATCCCCTTATTTTTATCAAGTGGAAAAGATGTCCTCTGTGAACACGATGCTTTCTTCCTCCTTTCTTACATGTTAGCACAGGTTCTCATTATTCTTAAACAACTGAACAAAAAGATTACAGGATGTTGAAAACTAAGATGTGGCTAACAAAGCCTGGATAAAGCAAAACTGATAATAACGAGAACAGTCAAAATCAATTAACTTAGTAGAGCTGTACAAGGAAACACTGTGTTCAGTTTTGAGACAGCACAAAGACTCTAAGAGCTTGTCCAAGAAAGCAAGGGCACATCTTGAATGACAAAGAACGAAGCTGCCACAATGCAGGGACCACATGAGACATAAAACCAGACCAGACAGACTTTGCTCTGCTGCTTCCGAGCGCTTGGCTTTTTCAAGCCTTTTATCTATAAAGCTCAGTAGCATGAGAGCCAGCACCTATCTCATCACATCATGTATAGAAAGAAATTGTTTGCACAGCAAAGTTTGACAATCAAACTTGAGTTGACAAGAGTATTCAATTTTACCCTACAGTTAATTTTGTTCTTAAAATATGTGTCCCACACAACTGTCGTTGAAGCTGAAGCTTAGCTTATTGTGAACAAAAAACCCCAAAAGTTAAATAAAAACCAAACCTCTATCTCTTGACAAGTGTCTTACAAATTGTTTGCTTCCTTTTTATTTAGAAGAACCATCTTTCTTTCCTTTCAATCAAATACAAAAAAATCCTCTTATTTTAAGAGGACTTCTTATGAGAGCATAGAAAAAATAGTGTCTGTGAAAAAAAAACCCACGATAAATTATGGTGCCAGAGTTTCTGTCATACAACTGCAGTCTCAAAGTCTCAAGAATCTAGAAATTCAGAGTTCAAAGCACTTCAAATTATAGTCAGCTTAGTAGCGACTCATGGCTGTGCCCCACTTATAGCTTAACTTTGAATGTAGAAGTAGAGAAGAGAAAAATGTGGTGTATCTATGCAACAGTGAATTCTACTTGTAGTTGGCCTCAGAAACTCCTATCCACCCACACACATAAAGTACTGCATCCCAGGTTGTGATTGCTCCTGTGAAGTGCTTAGCTCTATCCATCCTCTTGTCCTAAGCATCTGGCTGTATCTGTCTTCCCTATAGCTCAGATAGCAGGGATGCATGCATAACAAGATTAGGTGAGATAAAGAGGGTTGTCCCCCTTCAGAGCACTATCACTCCTTTAAAAATTAAATCATATTTGATCTTTGGACTTTGGTAGAGTGATAGAATGAGATCAGGGTTCAGAAATAGAGACAATCGTATTAGATGGAGAGTTCAGATATGTACTTTGTCCTAGAGGCAGCTGCCACTCAAGGGGAACAAGAATAAGAGATATGTAATCGATACGTGGCTATTAACAAATTGCTTTTGAAAGCCCATTATTAAAGCATGCACAAAGAGTTTTGCAATGTGACTTATGAGAAGCAGGCACCCACTCTCAACACTACTCATACACAGCACTTCCATAACTGAGGGGTGACCTCATTAATGTCTATAAATATGTGAGGGCTGGGTGTCAGGAGGATGGAGCCAGGCTCTGCTCAGTGTCATCTAGTGATAGGACAAGGGGAAATGGGTGCAAGCTGGAACAGAGGAGGTTCCACATCAATATGAGAAGGAACTTCTTCCCAGTGAGGATGATGGAGCATTGGAACAGACCACCCAGGGGGGTTGTGGAGTCTCCTTCTCTGGAGACATTTAAAACCCACCTGGATGTGTTCCTGTGCGACCTGGTCTAGGTGATCCTGCTGTGGTGCTAGATGATCTTTCGAGGTCCCTTCCAATCCCTAATGATTCTGTGGTGGATTTTGACAAACAACTTCACATTGCCCAAGTCACGTCTCACTATTGCCATGTGGTACATTTTCATTTCAAAAAAACCCCAACATTTTAAGGGTCACTGGTAACTGCAAAACCCTACTGAGGTTATTTGCTTGGGAAAAGATGACTCCCTAATAACGTTGATCCTTTCATCCCATACAAAATCCATAAGGGTGAGACAGACATCCATGTCTCTCACAGTGCGTAGCTTGAGGTACAAATATTCTTTGTGAATATGTGCAGAAAGAGAGTTTTACATACAGCACACATTTACCAAAGCGCCAGAGTTCACCAAAGTGAGGCTAGACTAGAGTAGGAAATTGGCTGTTAACACCGCCTATGCGAAGAGGGATTAAAATGACACGTATGGAGCCTGATTAAGGGCTTTGTTAGGTTTAGAGCTTTGATAACAAGGCATTTTATAGGAAAACATTTAACTGAGACTGTCTAAAACCCAGACATGTTCCTTTTGTAGTACTACTGAAACCCTGAAGTGCCCAAAGAAAGGGCACGGAGGAAATGGCAGTTGTGTGTGCCTGTTCCAGGCAGTGCTTTCTGTCTATAGGCACAAGAACATCCTTGTAAATATGTGATAGTGGCACTTTTCATCTCAGAATGTTTCAGCAACTATGAAATAGCACTGTAAAGCAAATAATTATGGACCAGATGTTGGAATTAAAACCGAATAAAAGTCGTGCACAACAGCGAGTGGAGTAGAAAATTGAGTCAGGAAGCAGGACATGTACTTTATCATCTTAAGCATACTGATAAGCAGCTAGAAGTATAGAGCCAACAGCACGAGATGTAAAGGGAGTGTGGAAGTTAGAGGGAGAAATAAAATTTATCTTTGTGCTCTTCTTTTCGTGTGAGTTCTCTGTCTGCGAAAGATTTCTACTTCCAAAGGAGCCAAGGCATAAATTAGTTCAAAAGAGTGGTGCTGTCTCAGTGGTAAAAAATACATAAGGATCTATTTAAATAAAAATTCATGTTATAGCACGGCACGAGGAATTCTCTGTCTACAGCTCTTGCAAAACTTGCACATATCTTGTGAGCATTTCTGGGTCCCTCGCTTCAAGAAAGATGTTGAGGGGCTGGAGTGGGTCCAGAGGAAAGCAACGAGGCTGGTGAAGGCACTAGAGGGAAAGTCTGAGGGAGCTGAGGTTGTTTAGCCTGGAGAGGAGAAGACTCAGTGGGGCCCTTATCACTCTCTATAACTACCTGAAGAGAAGTTGTAGACAGGTGGGGGTTAGGCTCTTCTCCCAGGCAACTAGCGATAGGAGAAGAAGATAGGGCTTGAAGCTGCATCAACAGAGGTTTAGGTCGGATGCTATGTAGGATGCTTCCTCACAGAAAGGATGATCAGACTTTGGAATGAACTATCCAGGGAGGGCAGGGAGAAGAGACTACTAATATTTTTAGCTGTAATAGACCTACAATATTCATTTAGTCTGGATGCCTGACCACTTTAGGGTTGACCAAAACTTAAAGCGTGTTATTAAGAGCATTGTCCAAATGCCCTTTGAACACCGACAGGCAGGGTATTGACAATTTCTGAAAGAAATTCCAGTGTCTGACCATCCACTTGGTAAAGAAATCCTTCCCAATTGCCAGTCTGAAGTTTTCATGGAACAGCTCTGAATCATTCACACAGGTTCTATTACTGGATGCCAGGGAGACTATACCAGCACTTCCCTCTCCATTGCACTTCCTCAGGAAGATGTATCACAGAACACTAGGGATTGGAAGGGACTTTGAAAGATCATCATCATGTAAGGAGCTATGAGGTCATCCCTCAGCCTCCTTTTCTCCAAACTAGAGAAATCCCAAATCTATCTAGAATGTAGACATCACAGAAGCTGAAGAGGACTGAAGAAATCAAATTCTCTTCCAGCTGCACAGCTTGAAAGGAAGTGCACGTGCACACATCAGCTCTTTCACACTCACACAAGTCCCATCGTTTTTGCAGGGCGTTCTTTAGCATCTGTTGTTGTGAAACTCTAGGTTTCAAGCAGTTAGAAGATTTCTGTGATTTAGGTTTATTCATGTTCATGATCATTCACAGTTGTGGACTGAGGTATCACTTTTCTCCAGAGTTGGGGTCCTCCCTCTGGAGGTAGAGCAGAGCTATTTTCCTTTTAGTCACTAAACAGTCTCGCCCTTGTTTCTTACAGACTTTTCAAACATATATGACAACACATTTTTACATTAAACACTTCTAAACCTCATTCACTCCATCTTTAATGTAAGTAACCCTGGTATTGGCACAGCCTGACTTCAGAGAGGAAAAAACCTGTACGTTTCTAATGCACACAAAGTGCATTTGGGTACAAGAGATGACCCTGCGTATCCAGGATATAGAATAATCGCTAAAAAGCTTTTTGCTCTGCTTTTCTCTACAATCTTCTACCAGAATAGCAACGTCACCCTGGAAGTAACATAAATACAGCTAAACACATTGATCTCATTTGGGTCACTGCTGTGAAGAGGTTACACCTATATTCCCTGAGGCCTCTTCTGAAATCCTCCTTCTCCTCTGCTGTCAGAAGAGCTTGTTTTAACACTGCTACCAGAATTATCACTACATTGAGCTTTGTCTGCCATTAGAAATGCATTTCAAATTGCTCAGCTGGGAAAGCATTCAGAACTTCAGTGGTTCACCTAACAAAGAGTTTAAGTGGTCAGAAGCAGAAAAATGTTGTACACCCTAATACAAAGTATTGGGAAAACTGCACATATTTCTCCTAACAGCACATTCTCTGACTTAAAGCACTAAATTCAACTTATACCTAAAGCCATTTGTTATGTGCTTCATTCAGTTGCAGGTTCATTTATTACATTAATATTAATGGCTATATTGATTTTACTGGAAGTCCCTGTCTTGGGCAGATCCATCACTACTGCAACTTCTCGTCGCTTATATTGAGTAACTCTGACAAGCGCTGGTTCTATCAGAGCTACTGAATGCCAAATGAATGCCTGCATCCCAAATGCCTCAGTCACCATGGACAACTGGAATAGCTGCAAGATTCGTTTGTGATACCTCAGCAAAGCCCTGTATCTAATCAGATGGATATCCACAGCTTTTTTATGTACTTCCACACACATCCATGGGAGTTTTTGTGAGCAGTAGCTTCAGCAACAAGGGTGAAAACTCTGCAAAAAGCCCAAGGAGAATTTCTGTCTGCTCAGAAAAAAATTGACCACTTGGTAACTGTGGGTTTAGAAAACAACAACTGTCAACAGAAAATTACTAAAAGGTATCCTTTCTTCACTTAAAGGCAAGTACAAAGTCTTGTAGCTGGGAAAGAACCACCACAACCACCACAGGTCAGGGACTGACCTGCTGGAGAGGAACTTCAGCAAAAGTGATCTAGGGGTACTGGTGGATGGAAGAATGACCATGAGCCACCAATGTGTCCTTGTGGCCAAGAAGGCCAATGGCATCCCAGGGTGTTGTCGCAATCCACTTTCAGGTAGAACAATTTGGCAGAAGTTAAACCCCTTTTCTTCCTAACTAACCTCAGCTAATTGTGGGTGGCTAGGGGTGGCTGGGGTGAACTTCCTTCATCATCCTCATTGCTTTATGCTCTACTCTCTCCAGCAGCTCCATGTTCTTCTTGAACTGAGGGGCCCAGAACTGGACACAGTACTCCTGATGTAGTCTCACTAGGGCAGAGTAGAGGGGGGAGAAGAACCTCTCTTGATCGGCTCACCACCCCCACTCTGATCCAGCCCAGGATGCCGTTTGCCCTCTATTAAATAGACAAAAAACCCCTGCTTGTCTTTCAATCTGCAATTAAGTTTCTGTAAACCAAAGCAAGTTAATAAGAATTTCTTTGAGAAACTTCAGACACCCCACTAGTTTAATAAAACTAATAAAGGAGAGCACACATATTGAAATGAGTGGAAGGCAACACGGTGCCTTCAAAGTAGTTTGTAGACTAATTTCCGTGTCTCAGATTAACTTAATACTCTTCCAGCCCAAAATGCAATTTGCTTATGAGAAACTCAAAATACTCAAAGGAAATATACACAGGAATTGCTAAACCAAGCTGGAAATAACATTTTTTTTTTCCAGGGATAAAAGCTAAAAGATTAAAATAATGTGGCCTTTCCCCAATGAAAAGATTGTTCAAGAAAACTGAACTAATAGCATTGATAATACTGTTCTATTACGTGCCAAGGGACAACAAGTGTTAATGATCTTCTGGGGCGTATTAAGAAGAGTGTGGCCAGTAGACAGAGATTATCCTCCTTTTCTACTCTGCCCTGGTTAGGTTCAATGTGGAACACTGCATCTGGTTCTGGTCTGCCCAAAGGACAAGGAACATCTGAAGGGAGTCCAGTGCAGAGCCACCGCAGGGGCTGGAGCACTTGTCTAATGAGAAGAGGCTGAAAGAGATGGGTCTGTTAAGCTTGGAGAGAAAGTCATTGAGGGAAAGTCTGATCACTGCTTAAAAGTACCCAAACAGCAGTGGTCAGGAGAATGGGACCAGATTTTTCTTGATGGTGCCCAGTAACAGGACAAGAGGCAATGGTCACACACTGGTGTGTAGGTAAATCCACTTTCCTAAACATAAGGGAAAACATTTCATCGGTGAGGGTAACAGAGCCCTGGAACTGGCTGCCCAGAGAAGCTGTAGAGTCTCCTCCTCTGAAGATATTCAAAACCCAGCCAGATGTGTTCCTCTGAAATTTCCTGTAAGTGACCCTACTGTAGGAGGAGAGTTGCACTAAATGATCTCCAGAGGTCCCTTTCAACCTCCTACCATTCTGTGATTCCGTAATGATAATTTTTAAACTAAAATGCAAAGTAAATGAAAAACATAACGAAGACCTATTGGATTGTTGTGTCTCTATGTCAAAGTAATGATAAACTGGAATTAGGTGTAAAAAATAAAAGTTGCTCTAAAACACCCTACAAACAACTGATCACATATCAGTATCAGATACACTGAATAAGTAAGTACATAAGAACCTTTCAAACATCATGTTGTAGTTAGATATTAAAAATTAATTAGCTGAAATGCAACCTATCAAATGCTAACACATGAAAATGGAAAACAAAAGAGATCCATTTGTTAGTAAGAAGTTAATAGCATCAGTTCTGATAACGTGCAGTCTTCAGCTTTGGATGGGAATTTCTCTACCTCAAATATATCTTGTGAATCAACAGCTCGATTTATCAGCAAAATGTTTGCATGTGCTGAAGTTGCATCAAAATGGCAACACCCGGCACGTTGAAGAAAGTTTAACTAACACTTCACTTAGGCTGCTTTTTTTTTTTTTAAGAACAGGGCATGTTGTTCGCTGAGATAAGCAAAACACGACAATATTGTCATCAGATATAACAGGTCACTGAGTATCATCTCTCAGATTTCGGATGAAATATCAACGTCCTATGCTGAAATGGCCATACAAGATGTAGTTTCATGTCTATGTTGTTATCAATCACAAGCTCTGTTAGTTGGGAAGCTGAATAACTTCCACTAAAATTCAGTCCTCCTGCTGTGAAAAGAAATTTTAAAAAGAAATACTCTTTTTAATATTCAATTTAGGTACAGGAGTAGAAAGACCAGTTAAAATGGTGGGAAATGGTAATTCTAAAAGGGAAAACATAGAATCATTAGGGATTGGAAGGGACCTCAAAAGACCATCTAGTCCAATCCCCCTGTCACAGCAGGATCACCTAGATCACAGAACATTATGGATTGGAAGGGACCTTCAAAGATCATCTAGTTCAACCACAGAATCACAGAACATTACGGACTAGAAAGGACCTCAAAAGATCCTCTAGTCCAATTCCCTGCCAGAGCAGGGATCACCTAGACCAAGTCGCACAGGAACATAAAACATGATACAAAACCCTGTTGATAAAGTGCTTTGGTGAAAAAAACCCCCAATATTGACTTTTAAAATATTTTTTAATCTTTCAAATAAATTACTAAGAGGTTCCTCACAGCTGCCTCAGATCAGAATGAAACTAGGCAAGGAAAATAATTGTTATCTAAATAAAAATGATTATTAAATTTGAACTCAGCATTAATTGCCCATTTTAAACCACAGAAATGCAGGAAGTTTGCACTGTTATGGTTGTTAGTGTGAGCTGAAGGCTTAGATGCCTTGCAGAGTTCTTATCTGCTCAAGGAAATGCTGTCCTTTCACTTATCAGTGTCATTCCTATCAATTAAGGTTTAGTATGAGAAAAAAATTGAACAACATTCTGTGTGACTTGGTCTAGGCGATCCTGCTGTGGCAGGGGGCTTGGACTGGATGATCTTTTGAGGTCCCCTCCAATCCCTAATGATTGTATGATAAGATTCTGTATCCAGGCTGTCTAACTAGCTGGAAAACATCCACAAGCACACTGCTGACAAAGTTATCAAAAGCTGCAGTGTATTTGGTGTTTTCCACAGAGGTTAGTGTCAGGGACTCGTGCAAGCTCCCACATTTGCCTAGTATGCAAAAGAGAAAACTGTCAGACCAAAACTCTTGCAAAAATGTAAGAGCTTGAGAAGTCACACAATTTTCCAGTCCTTGGAACTACAAATACCCGTGTGAAGCTTTATGAAAAGGACAAAACTGGAAACAGGTATTATTCACTTCAGGACAACACAGTCTCTGGTATCAGCTAAACAAACTCCCTGTACAGACAAACCATTTACCAGTTCATTACTCATCATATATTACTAAGAACCACTACTAAAGCTGAGTGGTTTAATACATGGTTTGTATTAAACCACCTAAAAATATTACTTTGCCTTCCTAGGCGTCAAGCACTGTCAGTCATCCTTCTGTTTTCACTTTGCAAACACTTCATTGAGTTGTGACTACAGTACAAAACAAATCCAAATAATTGGAACCAAGTTAATTCGCTTCATTTTCTGCCTAACAAGCACCTCTTGCCTCACTGCCTTTGTTTCTTATTTTATGGCTCAGCTATGTCTTTTAATGGCACTTCTTCAGCCCACAATCCTAGTGCGTAAACACAACCAGCGCCTACTCTGCGGCTTACCGGGCATCCTTTAACTGATAAAAAGATCATTCAGACCTGAGGTTTTTTTCCACTTGAAAAGAGCTACTTTTTGCTAATAATAATGGAAGAGACTTCAAACGCCCAAGAGAAAGAGAGAAAAATCAATGGATTCTGCATTCTCAGGACACCTCAATTTCTTGGAAAAATCTTCCCTGGTGTTATCACTACTCAAATAACAATTTATATCCACGTGTATGAAGCCATCGACAGTACAGGAATTCACTGCTCCTTGTTTCCTGCTCAAAGCTATTGTGTATGATCGTGCAGTTAGGGTCCATATTAGGAGTGTCTCATTAACACAGCCTTAGAAATTTCATAGTCACCTGTGCCAGCACGCGTTTCTAAACTTGTGCTCGTTTTAAGCAGAAAGAGAGAGGTAGCAAAATACGTTTGACTGCTCTCCCTAAGGATGATCCCTAATAACTGCTTATTCCACGTGTGCTGTGCTCGGTAGTGTGCTTACGTTCAATTTCACTCCTCTAAAATATTAGTTCTCTTTATGAAGTTTCTTCAAATTGCAGCCTTACAGTTTTCTTGCAGTGATGAGTTTACTAAACTTGATGGATTGTTTTCTGGCTCCAGAGAGATTTACAGATGTCAGTTTCATTATTACCATGAAAGCTGAGCGGTACCTCCAACACAACAAAAATTTGTCGCACTTTAGAAGTGTTGATGTAAATGGTTTTAGTCTGTTAATTTGCATTAATTGTTAGAAACTACCGTATACGTGTATTGAAGTGTTTTACAACTAAGTGCAAAAAGTATAGAATCACTACAGCATGGGTCTACTGGAATCAAATCTTCCTCCTTTTGTCCGTTGATCAGTGTTTCCACACTCTCTCCCCACTCATCATGTTCCCAGGGCAAGAGGGTTGTCACACAATCACAGAGCATTAAGGACTAGAAGGGACCTCAGAAGATCATCTAGTTCAATCCCCCTGCCACAGCAGGACCACTAGACCAAGTCATAGAATCATTAGGGATTGGAAGGGACCTCAAAAGATCATCTAGTCCAGTCCCCCTGCCACAGCAGGATCACC
>JAOXOE010032855.1:0-10666 GCA_028565055.1 Phoeniculus purpureus
TCTAGTCCAATCCCCCTGCCACAGCAGGATCACCTAGACCAAGTTGCACAGGAACATATCCAGGAGGGTTTTAAATGCCTCCAGAGAAGGAGACTCCACAACTGCCCTGGGCAGCCTGTTCCAGGGCTCTGTCATCCTCACTGGGATGAAGGTCTTTCTGGTATTTATATGGAACCTCCTATGTTCCAGCTGATACACACTGCACCTTGTCCTGTCACTAGATGAAACTGAGAAGAGCCTGGCTCCATCCTCCTGACACCCACCCTTCAAATATTCAAATATTCATTAATGAGGTCACCCCTCAGTCTCCTCTTCTCCAAGCTAAAGAGACCCAGCTCCCTCAGACTTTCCTCATAAGGGAGGTGTCCTACTTCCTTCATCATCTTTGTGGCTCTATGCTGGACACCCTTCAGCAGCATTTTTCTTGAGCTGAGGTGCCCAGAACTGGACAAAATACTCCAGATGTGGTCTCACTGGCGCAGAGTAGAGGGGGAGAAGAATCTCTCTCGATCTGCTAACCACCCCGCTTCTGATCCACCTCAGGATGCCGTGGCCCTCTTGGCCACAAGAGCACACTGCTGGCTCATGGTCATCCTGCTGTCCACCAGGACCCCCAGGTTCCTTTCCCCTACACTGCTCTACAACAGGTCAATCCCCAACCTATACTGGTCCCTGGGGTTGGTCTTGCTCAGATGCAAGACTCTACACTTGCTCTTGTTATAGTTCATTCAATTTCTCTCTGCCCAGCTCTCCAGCCTGTCCAGGTCTCACCGAATGGCAGCACAGTCTGCTGGGGTGTCAGCCACACCTCCCAGCTTTGTGTCATCAGCACACTTGCTGACAGTGCATCCTAATCCGTCATCCAAGATATTAATGAATAGATTGAATAGGACTGGTCCCAGTACCGACCCTTGGGGGATACCACTAGATACAGTGGCTTAAAAGCATATGGCTCTGGAGCCCACATCACAAGAAGCACATGGAGCTCTTGGAGTGGGTCCAGATTCAGGTCACAAAGATGATCAGGGGGCCGGAACATCTAGAGGCGCTGGGATTGTTCAGCCTGGAGAGAAGAAGGTTCTGTGGACATCTTAGAGCACCCTTCCAGTACCAGAAGGGAGCCTACAAGAAAGCTGGAAAGGTCCTTGTTACAGGGAATAGGATGAGGAGTAATGGTCTTGGTCTTAAACTCTTGAGAGAGAGAGAGGATGTAGATTAGATACAAGAAGGAAATTCTTTACTGTTAGGGTGGTAAGATATCAGAAGAGTTCGTTCAAGGAAGTTGTGGATGCTCTATCACTGGATATGCTCAAGACCAGGTTGGATGGGGCTTCGAGCTGGCTGTTCTAGAAGGACATGTTCCTGCCCATGGTAGAGGAGTTGGAACTAGATGATCTTTAAGGTCCCTTCCAATTCAAACTGTTCTATGAATCTATGATAAACTGGAGCCCTCCTCAGGAACAGGGAGCAGTTTGTAGCTCCAGCTGCCCTTTGCTTCGACAGTGCTAAGACTCGAGTGAAGATAAATAGAACTTTCGTTCATCAGCCACGAAAATCTAGTCCAATTTTTCAGAGATATTGAGTATTTTACCTTCTATGCTAAAAATACGTTCTCCAAGCGTTCCCGCTTCTTCCAGTAGTGCAGCCTCAGATGACACGTTAAAGAAATACTTGTCTGTTGGAAGGCTGGCAATTCCTTTGATTTCTTTAATTAAGTTTTTGGTATCAAGTTCATGTCTGATTAAGTATCCTAAAACCTGAGTAGAGAAAGAAAATAAGAATAGTGAAGGAAATCATGGTGTTAGTCCATTTCTTTCAGTATTGAGCAAATATTCTACATATAAATAAAAAAACTCAGACAACTTCCATTTATGTTACTTGTTTATCAGTCTGTACTCCTATAGAAGGAACTATCTGATTAGGAAAAATATATAAACCAACGCAAAGGATAAAAATACTGAAGTTGCTCAGGTAATACTAGTTTTGCTTTTTCAGCCAACTAAAGACCAACCATATATTCCCAGTTCATAAAGATTGATTTCAGCCTCACCAGTGTAACAATGCATGCGTTATATTCAGACTATGTACATACACACACGACAAAATGATGCAATAATCTATATACTTGCAGTGTTACTTACCGCAATTCCAAATCTGGTTATGTTGTCCTCATTGCATTTACCTATCACTGTTTTCAAGTTGGAGCCATCGTGCGATTCACCGTCTGTCACAACAACCATTACTTTTGTGGCGGTCGGACGTCCTCCCGATTCGAGTGAGAAGGCATGCTGTCTGTTTAGTGGATTTATCACATACGTGTCAATTTATAATGGATGGAATGGTGACCTTCATGGACTTACAACATTTTCATTTGTAAATTAACAAGCTGAAATATGAATTTTCAGTTATGCTCCTGATAGCTTCTCAAAGAACTGCTCAAAGAGTCATCAGAAACATAATCATGGCATTAGAAAAAAACCCCAACAAGTAGGACTGGATGGTATTTCTGAAGAAATGTACATTGCAAAGAAAATTAATTTTTTCACACAAAATACTTCTAAATAAAAAGGGGGGTTCTGTCAGAGCTATTAATATTTTGTAACACCAGAGTAGCCAGGAACTGTCTTCATCAAGTTCAAACAAAAGGGGAAGACTTAATAACAGTTTTCTCAAGACTACTGCAAATATTGTCTCCATTGTAGGTCAATCTGCTCCTAAACAAAATTTTCCAGGCCATTTGATTCAACGTACATTTTGGCCTACAGTCATGTCTTTGGTTCACTTGCAAAATAATATCTTCGTGTTGAGAAACAGATCTGGTTTTGTATGTGAATTCTCAGTCATAACACATTGTTTTGAACTTTTCCTGTTATTTTTCATGTTGATGGCACTGCAGTGACAAAATGACAACAGACAAACAATCTGGAATCAACTAAAGCCTGACATGAAAATACAAATGCTACTTGTCCCACTGAAGCCCTAGATAAACTTTACTCCTTTCGATGGTTTTGTATCTTTCCTAAAAGCTTGTACACGGTGTTGCTGTACTGGCTTTTAGATAACTGTGACAGCCCAAACTATTATCTCAGGTACTAGAACTGTGTTACTGTAGGGTTTAACCCAATGGTGACAGACAAGCTTTTCAGCAAATCTAGTTTACATATCCCTGTACCGTTCTGCATAGGGCACTGTGATACCTGAAGGATTCTGCCTGGAACTTGCTTGGAACTTCCCAGGATACTCTGAGCATGTGAACCCTCAGTGCAAATGAAGTTCAGAATATGCTCATTGCCTTGTAAGACAAATTACAACAGTTGCACAACAATCATCAATGCGTCTTACCTTGCGTTGTCAATGGCTTTGAAAGTATTAGTGAGATCTCCTCCCTTCTGATATGTTCCCTCCATTGCTTTAACAACCTCATCCTTTGTTTGATATGTATTCAAGTTGAACACAACGCGAGGATCATTGGCATACTGAATTAAACCCACCTATGTCGTAAAGAGGTTTAGTCAGATCACCACGTGTTGCAGTTACATAGTAAATGACATTTTTGAGGTTGGAATAGAACATCTGCAGACGCATAATTTTCTTTCAGCACATACAGAACCAATGAATATTAATATGTTTGGAAAACAAGGAAAGCAAAAATGCTCTTGAACCTTATGTCATTTATTATGGACACAGTTAATACAAACAATCTGAAATAGTAGGCATTAAATGTTTACTTGGTTACATCTGGAAGAGCTGAAGGGTAGTAATAATTCAGGGACCTCTGGGAGGAATGAGAAGATAGCTAAAATTCTATGAGCTGACAAGCACCTCAACCTGCTCTCTTCTAAGGAGGGACTAGAGGTTAGTTATTTGATAGCACTGCAAAGCCTGTGTATTTTTAATATGACTGAAGATAAAGACATGTGTTAAGATGTACACTTAGTATGAAAGAAGGAACAAGAAGATGCTAAAGGTGAGGTTTGGAAAGGACAAAGCAGGAAGCCTAGCTTTTAAGCACCTCACTTCCAAAGTAGCCCAAGGAAGAAGGCAGTCTTTGGGAGAGAGATTTCCATATTTCCATTGCCCCAGTCTTTGTTCCCATAACTGTTTATGAAAAATGCACAACTGTAAAGACAGAAAATTAAAAAAAAAAAAAAGGCAATAACATTTTCCTTACCATTATCAAACTAAAAGGAAAAAAGACCTCAAAGATCAGATGGTAACCAAGCAGGAAAACTTCTGTTTTAAAGATGCAGCAGTTGGAAAGTAAGAGCCATAAAGAAAGGCCCATAAAAAAAATCTGTCCTACTCTCAGCACATACTCAGAGATTACGCTTTAATTAATTTCACATCTAATACATAAAAGATATCTGACTCCCCTAGGTACACCCTAGACTTCTATTTCTCTAGATTTGCATTTTGAATCAATTTACTAATTTAAGTATGCTGGATGTGAGATAAAAAAAACACTGAAAGATGCAGGACAACAATGTAATCTGTTGCTTTGGGGAAGAAACGGTAGTTACCCTAAAGCGCACCTGTTTTGCCTTGAAATTGCAAACACATATATTCCCCTGCCCGGACCTTTTTCTTTCCAGAGGGTGGGATGGGTTGTCTTCGACTTACCTGTGTCTTATTAACACCTATGTCCAAGCCTTGTACAAATTTTTTCAAAAAAGCCCGCACTGCATCCCAGGGATAAATGCTGTTTGACTCATCACAAACCACCACAATATCTATGACAGAGGAACACCCTAAAACAAAAAATTAAAAGAGAACATTAGGTGCACTTTCAGTCTCTTCATACTCACAACTCTTTGCATATCTAGGTCTGCCACATGTCACACTTCAGATCTGGAAGGCTTTGCCAGAATGAGAGCTCAATAGAAGAACATGCAGATCTTGAGCTTGCTCTAGTGTAATCCTTAGGAACTCAGAGGATTTTTCCCATATTCATATCAGCATTGGATCACATTTTGTCAGTTCTCAAGTGTGAATCACAAGACTTTGCTTTTTGCACATACATTTTTATAAAAACCCCAAACCAAGAGTCACCATCACAAAGTACCTTGATTCATTTTGATATGTTTTTTTTAATTAAATCTGTTTTTCACACATTGCCTTACTTTGAACAGCAGGAGAAAAACTTCTTAGGATCTGGAAACTTGGGCTAATTTCAGAACAGACTCCTGTTGCATAGTATTGGCTTCCACACTGCTGCGCCCACAAGGGACCACAAGTCTTAAAAATAACAACAAAAAGAAACTATAAAAATGACAAATATTTGTGTCATTGTACCCACACACAAAAGCACAATAAGCAGGACTAGAGGCATATAGGATCAGAGGAGTGCTCTTGGATTATCATGGCCCAATCCTTTGCAACCACTGTGACAATGAATCGCTTTCAAAGACTTTCGAATTTCATATTCATGATCATCCTAGTACCTCCTTCTGCAAGCTGACCTCTCCATACTATGCACAGCCATAATATGTAGAGAGTGTGACTTGATCGTCAAGGAACTTGTGTTGTCTTAAGTCACCTGCTCTACAAGCTATTGATTTAAAACTAGAGCTGGTATTTGCACATCGCTTACAAGCCTGGAGAGAAATACTTCCACTAACCATGAGGTGGCATCAGAGCCACGAGCATTGCAAGGCGCTGCGAGACACAAAGAGGGGAACTTTGCTCGCAGCGTTACCACCAACAATGTAAACAGGTCGTAGAGCTTTGTGATTAGTGCTGCGCTCACACACACACACAGACTTATAAATTTGAGATGTCTTGTTCCCGAGGGGAATTAAGTTTGCCAAAGTACTTAGAACTTAGACGACTTCATCATGATTAATTATTCTATGATCACCTGCAATGCGACTGTAGCCTAGCAGTAGTTTCCATTGCCCTATTTAGTTGCAGCTACAATAAATTTGGCCCTAGCCTTACATACTCCTCAGCAACATGTTTCACTGTATTTTGGGGAAAATAATATTACATTTTTGCTGAAAATGATCTCTGTTTATGGAAGACAGTGCAAAGTCACGTGAGGAACTTAAAGGAAAAAATATAACCTCTACATAAACTCTTTCCAACAGCTTTGAAGGAAAAAAGAAAACGCTTCTTTATATATATTATTTTCAGTTGCCCCATCCAGTTGGGAAAGCCTGAAAAACAGAAAATGTGCCATCTCCATTTAGGAAGGAAAGAGAGAATGAACAGCACTATTACCCTTTTCTTAAGGGTATTGAAAAAAGGTAATCAAAGGCAGAAGTAAAAGGAAAATCAGTAAATCACACACTGGTTTACCATGAAACTATTCTATCATATTTGACAAGATGTCAGACTGCAGAGTTCTAAAGAAGTGAAACATACCTATATTACCTGATCTTAAACATGCTCTTTTTAGCTGCTCTATGGGCATGATCAGTTTTAGTGGAAAAGGTGGATAGACAGATGACAGATACAAACTAAATCACCTATATCATAATTACGAAGCCAAATAAAAGTTACTAGTCTTTTTTTTAAAGGTTTCTTTTTTTTTAATTTTCCCTTTTACTAGTTTTTTTCTGTATTAGTAGTAATTCAAAATTGTGATGTTAACCTTGGAGCAAACAATAGGGTATTTTCCAAGAAACTTTGCTGATATAGCAATGCTACAATCATTTATGAACTAATACAATGCAGGGGTAAAGTGGCAGATCACATATCAAAAACGGATGAACTGGACAAGTGGAATGTTAGAAGGAGGCATAGACTTCCATTGGAAGACTAATGTTAAGAAGCGTGGAAATAAACTACATGCTCACTGAGTAGAGGAGAGATGACCAGATGGATTGAGCACTGGCTGAATGTAGGGTGATCACAAGCATGCAGCCAGCATGCAAAGCAAATATGGCCAGAAAATGTGACAAGAAGCACTTGCAGTTGAAACAGGAAAATACCAAACGCACTATAAAGTCTCTTGGAAAGACTCACGTGGAATACAGAATTGTTCTGTTCAATCTTACTTGAGAGAGTAGTATATCGGAAAGCACATTTCATCCCCCAAAAAAATCTCTTGTGAAGGACAAAGAAGAATGACTGTGGGGTGTTAAACACTGAAGGGAGATTTTACACGTAGGGAAGCAGGAGCTGCTCCTTTCAAGTAAAGGCACAGCACTGCCCTAAGAACAAACAGATAGAAAGTTAGATCAGAAATCCCCAAAAAAGCTGTCAACTATGAGTGAAATTAATAAACACATTTCCAATAGGACTAAACACACCTCAGAAAAATGTGATGATAATGTAGAAATGACTGTCCCGTACTTAAGGTGTGTGTGGGAAGAACACAGAACATTAGGGATTGGAAGAGACCTCAAAAGGTCATCTAGTCTCGTGAGCTCCAGCACAGATGCACCAGGCTGGGTCACAATCCCATCAAGCAGTCCAAGCATGCTGCATGGACTCGTGCTGGTGGATGGAGGCTGAGAGAGGAGGAGAAGCAGGAGTTACAGGCACAGTGAGCTGGGATGAGGAAGCCCTGAGCATAGCCTGAACAGTCCACGACAGAGGCCAGGTGCCAGAGAAAGTGTCTCGGAGCAAAGCCCTTTCTGGCAGCAGCTTGTAGTTACAAGCATCTCTTTTATCCAATTCTTTCCATAACCAGGTAGAATCAGGTTGGAAAAGACCCTTGAGATCACCCAGTCCAACCATTAACTCTGCTCTGCCAAGTTCACCACTAAACCACACCGCTACATGCCATATCTAAACTGCCTTTAAACACATCCAGGGCTTCTGATGTTTGTTGAGGCTGAGTCACAGATAAGCACCTGTCCCAAGTACCCCATTTTCCTTATGCCAAAACCAAACTTCTTTGTTTCTTTGCGTAGTCTAAGGTGAGTCAATCAGTAACAAACAGATAAGGAAATCCTTTTTAAGTAAGAGAAGATCAATTATTAGTAGAAAATACAAATTGTCCATAAAAGCCCCGCATCCTTCTCCAGCTCACAAACCCAATAAAATATACCATAGATCCACAGGACCAGAAATCCTAACACCTCAGAGGAGTCACTGTGAAAGGGTGTATGTTGAAGAAGATATCTCATGTTGTCTCTTGAAAGCTTAATCAGAACTATACAAGACAGCCTTAAAGATGACCCTGGTGGAAATATTCCCTATGTTGTCTGAGTGGAGTTACGTACTTATGTGATTATGTACTCTCCCATAAGATATTTAGATAAATTGCAAAGGAGAGGATTTGTAATTTTTCTGATTTGAAGCCTAGGTATTGGCAGTGGGATGGAATATTTTTAAATATGCAAAATACATACTAATCTATGCTGCATTAAAAAAAAAAATGCTTGCAGTTTGGACTTATCCAAAAATGTGGAGAATTGTAGTTCCTTCATTCTTCTCATTATTTTCTGTGTGTACAGAATGGGTCCGTAATACGTACCAAAAATCCTCCTGTTTTTGAATTCTGCATCAGAGTCAGGCCAAGGTTCATGTCTTCCTTTATTTCAGTCACATTTGGTATATTTATTAAAGCTGAAATAAAAAGAGGTTAAATAATTGCAGAATAGTAAAAAAGGTGCAGAAGCAATCTATTAAGTTATAATTCCTCTTCAAGAGCCAGATTTCCCAGAATCTAAGACTTTTTTTCCAAATGACTGCATACAATTCTGAGACAAAAGAAATGAAAGCTAAACTTTGTCAAAAATTTACTAATCATTAACTACAGACAGGAAGTTAAAATGGCCAGTTAGAGAACCTGCTGGCAAGAGTGCTGAAGGAAAAAAGAGAGGAAGAAATGGTCTAAATGCATGAAGTATTTTTGACTGGCTGAGTATCTGCAGCTAAGCCGGTACTGTAACATTCCTTAGGACACTAGACTCTTCTGATCCAGTGTCAGGCTTCAGACAAAGACCAAGAAGGAGCAGTGGAGAACAGAAATACTCCGCACCACACACGTACCCATTCTGGCTCATGCACACACACCTCTCACCAGCAGCTGGCAATGAGTCCTTTCAGCACACTAACACACACACACGCACAAAGGGGTCAGAGATTATTCAGAGAGACAAATAAGCAAGATCTAATAACATAGATTGGCCTGGTACAAAAACAAGAAAAAACAACCATTATAGCAGGACTTTATTCGTTACAACTTACCTTGCAAATTCAATTTTTTACATGTGGTTCCGGACGTACCCACAGGACATGCATAGATATCTCCGGTTCTGTTAGTGGGATAGCCACTCCACGGTGAGCCAACCAACAACCTAAAGTAACAGAGACTACATTAGGCCTTTAAGGGTACTGGAAAAGACTAGCAATGTTATTGCAGAGCACTCGGGTGTCTTCTCCAGAGCAGTTCAGAAGCTCTACATGCATGTTAATATACTGGAATCTGTGCATTATTGTTTCTGTGACATGATGCTGCAATGCCAGAAGCAATACAGCAAAGCATTAATACAGATACATAAAAATGTATAAATACATTTATTGGGGATTGAGAAACAAAAATAATTATTGTCCTGTCAGTTAACTGATCCTTTGCCAGTTATTCTTTTAATTGAGAAGACATGTTTCTCGCAGGATTTGCTCATCAACGGTCAGTTGCTTATGTCTGAGCTTGAGCACCACCAAACCTTGCCAAACTGACTCAGAAAGAAAATACTGCAGGTGACAACCATCTACTGCACGAAGTGTTTACTCCTGAACAGGAAACTTGAGATAATTTGTGCTTACAATATGAAGTTATCCACTTTCTTGGACTCGTTCCTTCATCTGTCATAAGGTTTTCACTCCAATATCTGCTCCTCAGAACACATTCACATTTTATCTAAAAGTCTTTACAAAACCGGCTAATTTGCCCTGTAGCACTGCTTAACAACACCTATTTTTTCCAGCATAACTCTCAGAGAGTGAAATCACGTGACAGCATAAGGCTATTTAGGGCTGGAAGAGAAGGACAATTCTTTGTACAGCTGAGCACGCAGTGAAGTAAGGAAGATGATCAAAGGATACTAGAAAATTAAATAGATGATTAGAAAAGCAGGGACTGTGTGTCTTCGCACCAGCGGCAGTATGATTTTCCTTTCACACAGAGCAGTCTGTGCTATAAATCAATGCATTTATGGGATTGTAAAAGGACAAAAAACGGGATCCCAGTACAGAATACAGAGTTTCAAGTGAAAGCATCTCTTTTAACATGGGTTTTGGCCCCTTCTATAACTTACTGATCAATGGGTTGCTAAAAGTGCAATAGTTGTTATCTAGAATTTTATAGACAGATAATGCAAACACTTTGCACTATAAAAAGAAGACATTCCATGACATTATAATGTTTTAAAGCATTAAATTTCCAGAGATCATCTGATTTTACTGTTGCAATTTTATAACTAGTTTGAATACAATTACTGTAATAAATGTACATAGTTTTAGATGCCCAAACAAAAAAATACTGCTGACTGCATTTTTTCTTTGTAGCTTATTTCACCTTAACCTAACACAAACATAATAACAAGTGTGTTATTCTGCTTCAGTTTGTTTCCTGGTTTCCTTTTTCTTCTCATGCACTTGCGCCTTAGCTTTTTTTTTTTAAAAAAAACACAACAATGGCTAATGGGAAACAGGAAAATAAAAATAGAAAGGATCTCTTAATTCAACTACCCATTTGCCCTAGAACTACAGG
>JAOXOE010032856.1:0-10665 GCA_028565055.1 Phoeniculus purpureus
AGCAGAGCCTGGCTCCATCCTCCTGACACTCACCCTTCACATATTTATCAACATTAATGAGGTCACCCCTCAGTCTCTTCTCCAAGCTGAAGAGACCCAGCTCCCTCAGCCTCTCCTCATAAGGGAGGTGTATCCAGAGCTGGAGGGCACACAGAAACAAAATAGCTGTGACAGAATCCTGATGAGGCTAGGTGTGACAGGAAGCCAAGGAGTCCACCAGCACGTGGCTGGCCAAGCCCCAGGAGAACCATCCCTCTGCCAGCCTGCAGAAGCGCCCACGCACACTACCAAGGGCCTGTCCAGTGTGTCCCGTGTCTTCTGCTGAAAAGCCCTAGTGTGGATGTCTAAAGCGGGTTTTTTAGATGCACATGGATTTGAATTGCTTATGTAAAGTGCCTCTGCTTTGTTCTTTCTACGGGACTCAGAGAGAAAAGCGTGCGACTTCCTCAGGTTTCCAGTGATGATGGCATCCCTCTGGGCTGTTTGAAGTGCTTGATTGAGATCATACGGCGCGCTCGCAGATGTGGTGTATTTATTCAGCAGTGTGTGTGCCAGGGTGTACGCACACACGCAAAGATATCCCAAATTATATAAACATATAAAATTAGAGCGCTCTGCTTTCCCAAGGACAAACGCCTTGTTCTGACACGTTATGCTGAGGCGCCTCTGTTGTGACATGGTGTTAGCCTTCATGTCACTGTTGCTCATCATCTTTTACATTCAGTTTGCCTCCCAGCGAAACGGGAAGTATTCAGTTTGTCGTACCCTATAGCCTAGACGTTCGTGGGATGACATTTTATGTGTGCTGTTTTATTTTCAGACTTCCTGGAAGTTGTTCAGCTTCTGAGTTACACTGCTGTCACCGCTCTTCTGTCAAATAAAAGGCACTGTTTGTGGTGGCGTTAATATTGCATAGAGGACATTGTTTCCCCTGTGCCTTAGGATCGTAGAATCATGGAGTTGTTTAGGTTGGAAAATACCTTTCAGATTCATAGAATGATTCAGTTGGAAAAGATGCTTACGGTCATCAATTCCAACCATCAATTCTGCTGTACATGTTCACCCTTAAACCAGATCCCCCAACACCACATCTAAGTGACTTTTAAACACATCCAAGGATGGGGACTCAACCACCACCCTGGGCAGCCCAGTCCGGTGCCTGACCACTCTCTCCAGGAAGAATTTTTTCCTGATGTCCAGTCTAAACCCCATCTATTGAAGCTTGAAGCTCTTCCTTCTGGTTCTGTCGCTAGTTATCTGTGAGAAGAGACCAGCAGCAACATCTCTACACTGTGCTTTCTGATAGTGGTAGAGAACGATGAGGTCTCCCCTCAGCCTCCTCTTCCTCAAGCTAAACAGCCCCAACTCTCTCAAGCTCTCCTCACAAGATCTATTCTCCAGGCTCTTCCTCAGTTTTGTTGCCCTCTTCTGCACTTACTCCAGCCCCTCAATTCCTCCCTTGTACTGAGGTGCCCAGAACTGGTCCCAGTACTCAAGGTGCAGCCTCCCCAGTGCTGAGTACAAGGGGACAATCACCTCCCTACTCCTGCTGGACACACAGTTTCTGATCCAGGCCAGGATGCCACTGGCCTTCTTGGCCACCTGGGTACCCTGCTGGCTCATATTCAGCTGCCTGTCCATCAGATCCCCGGATCCTTTTCTGCCAGATGGCTCTGCAGCCACACTTCCCCAGCCTGTAGCATTGCAGGGGGTTGTTGTGACCAAAATGCAGGACCCAGCGCTTGGCTCCACCGAAACACAGACCGTTGTCCTCAGCCCATCAATGCAGTCTGTCAAGGTCCCTCTGCATAGACTTTCTTACTCTCCAGCAGATCGACACTCCCTCCCAACTCCGTGTTGTCTGCAAATGTCCAGTGATTGTTGTCTGATGAGAAGAGTTTGCAGCAGTGGTGCTAACAGATGTCCTTTAGCAGGAGGTGCGTAGCTCTGAAAACGTTACATGGTTGTGTACAGACACTTACTGTCAGGTTCAGAAGGGGCAACTACTACTCCCCAGGGCTGCACAG
The DNA here is from genome assembly GCA_028565055.1 of Phoeniculus purpureus. Lineage (NCBI taxonomy): Eukaryota > Metazoa > Chordata > Aves > Bucerotiformes > Phoeniculidae > Phoeniculus > Phoeniculus purpureus. The sequence continues at coordinate 2,028 of JAOXOE010032856.1, forward strand.
AGCTCCCAGGACCACAGGCTCTGCTGACTGTGGTACCTTTGGTGGCCTTGTGCAGAGATTTACATAGGCAGAAGTCATTTGCATTCTTCCCAGCAGCAACTCAGGCTTTCCCTGAAAGCCTGATGGAGCAGTACAAGATGCCTTTGGCAAAGCAACTATGTGCTGCTGTCCAGGGAACCGTGCTGTGCTGCGCCGTGCCTTTGCTTTGTACAGCTTCCTGGAGTCCTTTCTTTAGAGCGGTGTTGCATCAAATAAGGCCAAGTTACTAGTTAATATCAAACTTGGAATCAGTTCTGACTGAGCATTGCAGGGCATTCTTTTATTACCTGAGCAAGGGCTTCCAGTCCCGGATTGGCTTTATTGCTGTGGAGCTGATTGGGTTTTTTCAGTCTGCATTGGTTTCACCCTTGATAAAATTTCTAAATGTGAATGAGAAAATTCCCTTCTTCACAGGGAGGAGGAATACAAAATGAAGAGATGTATTTTTGCAGCTGGTTCTGAGAGAGATAAAACCGTCGTTAAATAGTAAATCCTGACCTTGCTTGTGGGACAGGCTGGAGAGCGGGGCAGGGGGAAATCTAAGGAACTGTAACGCAGGCAGGTGTTGAGTCTAGTATCTGGGTAAGGACAACCCCAAGTACCCCAGTATAGATTGGGGACTGACCTGTTGGAGAGCAGTGTAGGAGAAAGGGATCTGGGGGTCCTGGTGGACAGCAGGATGACCATGAGCCAACAATGTGCTCTTTTGGCTCCTCTTTTCCACGATAAAGAGAGCCAGCTCCCTCAGCCTCTTCTCATAAGGGAGGTGCTCCACTTCCTTCATCATCCTAGTTGCTCTACGCTGGATTCCCTCCAGCAGCTCCATATCCCTCTTGAACTGAGGGGCCCAGAGCTGGACACAATATTCCAGATGTGGTCTCACCACTGCAGAGTAGAGAGGGAGAAGAACCTCTATTGATCTGCTAACCACCCCCTTTCTGATCCACCCCAGGATGCTGTTGGCCCTCTTGGCCACAAGAGCACATTGTTGGCTCATGGTCACCCTGCTGTCCACTAGGACTCCCAGGTCCCTTTCTCCTACACTGCTCTCCAACCAATCAGTCCCCAACCTATACTGATACCTGGGGTTGTTCTTGCCCAGATGGATCTTTGTGGCTCTGCACTTGACTCTCTCAAGCAGCTCTGTGCCCATCTTGAACTGAGAGGCCCAGAACTGAGTTGTTAGCTATCACTAAAATGCACATGAATTGAAGAGAGAGAATTCAAGAAACCTTTTGTTTTTGCAGACTGGGAGAACCAAGTACAGGACAATGAACTCCTCTGGTAAAGTTTTGACTGTGGTCAGGAGAACAGCAAAATCTGCATCAGCTACCGCAAGGACATTATTTCATCTGCTAGACAGGATTCCAGCTACTTTTCTAGGGCCAAGGATGCCCTCTCCATTACAGAGTAACCCTTTGGTTTCTGAGCCAAGCAGAAGCATAGACCTTTGTGTCATCAGGTTTTCAAGCCCCCCCTGCATCCACAGTTCCACACAGGTATGCTTCCTATGGTGTGCTGGGCCGCTCAACCAACCACTGCCTCTCACTGAAAAGGATATACAGAAGTGCAGAGCTTATCCCCATGCTTCACCCTGAAAAGCCAAGTGGGTAATTAGGGAATGACATTCGATTGAGAGTTTTCTCAGCTCATCTGCGATTTCCCTACCTTCTCCCAGCAAACTAACACAGTATCACTCTTTCAAAATTGAATTGAATCAAGACAGTGGAACTATTTTTCTGTCTTCCTAGCAACCGATGCTAAGGTGTGTACTAAATTATATATTCTGATATCTTATTTAGGACACACTATTTCCTGTTAACACCGTAAGAAGTGTAAATATACAAGCAGCAGCAACAAATAAGGTTAAAAACAGTCATGGAGAACTTAGTCTAGAACTGTGATTGTACTGTATATCCTTACCTGATGTTATCAATGCAGGAATCAAGTTCTAATAAGCAACTATAAAAATGCCTGCATACGGTTCCTCATTTATCCTCTTTATTCTTAAGACTGCCTGTTCTAAAACACATTATGAGAATAGGAAACTGTTGTGAATTAATGCCCATTACCACCAAGGAGAAATAAAGTACAAGTATCAAATAATAATCCCATTCGTGTTTTAAAGCTGCATTTGTTAATAACTAGATGTTACAGAAGAAGTAGACAAAGAAAGGGAAGAAAATGATCAGATTCATGAACAGAGAATCACAGAACATTAGGGACTGGAAGGGACCTCGAAAGATCATCTAGTCCAATCCCTCTGCTAGAGCAGGACCACCTAGACCAAGTCGCACAGGAACATATCCAGGCAGGTTTTAAATGTCTCCAGAGAAGGAGACTCCACAACCCAACCTGGGCAGCCTGTCACCCTCACTGTGAAGAAGTTCCTTCCGACATTTATATGGAACCTCCTGTGTTCCAGCTTACACCCACTGCCCCTTAGATAATGTTTTCAAAGATTCTCTTCTCTAACCAAAAAATAACGTGCTATAGACTCCCGAACTGAGAATAAAACAGAAATCAAAGATCTCTCTCCTGAGAGGGGAAACTACACCTCTATACCTCTCCACTGTGTACATGAAGGGAAAAGTGTGTATCCCCCCACCCACCTCCAATGTTCTTATACACTTCTGGTATTTTTTAAATAAAATTTATGTAATAAACTTTTTTAAATGAAATTTATTTAATAATTCAACAATGTATCCTGTACCTGCTTTTGGATTTCTTGTTATGAAGCTGCTGTCTACATGATTACTTTTCTAGCTGCCATTTCATTGTAACTTAATGCTAATTCCTTCATGCTTATTTTTGATGCTTTTAGTACCATTGTTTTCTAAGGTGTTCAAAAAACTACTTACCTCTTGAGTCTATACTGGGGAAATGGAGCTAAACAAAACTTAAACAGTTGCATGAGCCTCTCTGCTGCAGAGACTGACTTGGACATTTACAAATCTGAGCTACAACACTCGTGCAATGTATTAGTAAGTAATATACAAGCGGCTAAGCTCAAAAAAGAAGGACTTACAAACAGTAATGAGTCATAAGCAGACAGACAGAAAGTAATATTACAAGTTGATTAAAGACCCTTCCATTGACAGGGACAGTGCAAAGAATTGTACAGCACGTACTAATTCAGTTCTATCATAAACTGGTTAACTACTGGTGTCAACAACATTCACTTGAGTGTTGTTCCAAATCACATGCCATTTTTCCATTCTCATTTGTTCTAACTATTATATACCTGTTTATTTAAAGAAAAAGAACATCTAGCACTAGAGATACTTAGATAGCTAATGCAGACTAATGGGTCCAACTGTCATATACAGAAGTCAGGCAGGTCCATCTGCCCATTGACTTACGCACACAGATCTACCATAACACTGGCCAGCCCCTTCCCAGAGAAAAAGAAAAATCTTGAAAACCTGTGCTTAAACTTGAGGCGAAAGTTTGGTACCTGTTAATCGCTTCATCTGGTATCTCTTCAAATGTTTTGTTAGCTGGACTTTTCAACCACTCTCTAAACACTGTTGTCAGGTACAAGTTTGTACAGCCAAAAGCTCATCTGATCTTCACTACTGCTTTAGACACTTGATTTATTCCTCAGCTGCATTTCATCTTCTTTAACTTAGGGAGTTCATTCCTCATCCTCACCAGCATCAGATTCAGGTGTGTTGCCCACCAGGGCTAATCAGACACTACTACAGTAAACTACCCAACTTGCATTGTAGCTCCTTGCCCGTATGCTCTCAGTAAATAGGAACAGGTCAGAACTGACGTTACCTTTCTGAGTTTAACAAGCAGGGAATTTCCCCAAGTAGGGAAAGTACACTGCTGTACCAACTGGCTCAACAGGAAGATGAATTCTAACCCATTGTTGGCTATGGGGTTGGTCAGTCACTGGATTATCATTTTATGGGTTTGATTCACTTAACTGTAATATTAACAGTGCATTACTGCTGTATTAACAAGTTATTTAAAGAGGCAAAAGATGATATTCCAGGCAAATAATTAACAAATACTAGAAATAATTACTACACATAAATTGCTGGAATGTAGAGAGACATTCTGTGTCACCTGATGCAAATATTGGTTTATTTGTTAAAATCTAAGAGGAGCAGAAAACTAAATGATCTCATTTCTACAGAAAAAAATCAACGCTGGAAGAAGACGACCAGCAGCAGTATTTATCCTTCAACAGACCATTTGGCTGCAAAAAACGAACCACTTAAAATCTGGTGTAAAAGTCCTAACTGCATTTTAATTCACTTACAGAAAGCTCACAGATGTGGATCAGACAGGAGCTGATCAAGTTACAAATATGCTTTGCTGCAGCAAGTCTCAGTTTCTTTAAAAATGGTAGGTCACTGCACGGAATAGCAAAGGAAAGAAAAAACACAACAAAGCAGCTTTGGGAATATATGAAAAACAGTTTTCAGTCAGAGTTATTTTTGTACTGAAACTAGGCTAAACTGCTTCTTCAGGGAATTATCAAAGGACGCAGCTGAGGTTGCTGAAAGAGCAAGAGGAGCTGGGATGCATTTTGGCCAATTGTAAATTCAGTGAATAACACGGAAGATGTTGCTGTTAATAAAGTCAAGCCCCCTTAAATTGAGTTCACAATTTGCCAGTTTTTTTCAACCTGAAACTCAAAACAAAGCTCCAGGTAGAATCAAGCCCTTCTGGACTAAAACTATTCAAAGGTCTAAAACACCTAAAAGGAACCTAAAAATGCCTCCCAAATAGTAAAACTTTATTTATGCATTTCCATAATGCCAAGAAGACTCTCCTCTGGAGACATTTAAAACCCACCTGGATGTGTTCCTGTGTGACTTGGTCTAGGTGATCCTGCAGCAGGAGGATTGGATGATCTTTGAAGGTCCCTTCCCATCCCTAATGTTGTGTGATTCTATGATGAACAAGTGTATAACATTTCAGTGTAGATCAACTGCTTGCCAGTCTTTAAAAGCCAGTCTGTCTTTCCGCCCTTACATAAGTTTGAGACTAGCCAAGTTTACTCTTATTTACAGATGTTCTACAACATAAAGAAAAATAGTGCTTTGTGGAAGAAGACTGTTTCAAAGGAGTTATCGAAGAATATTTAGGAGATAGTGTTTAGAAACAAATTTGCTGAAATATGCATCTTAATTAAAGGCACAATCTGAGTTTGAATAGGCAGTATGAAATAGCAACCAGAAAACATGCTCAGGGAAGAAGCTGGAAAGTGCATGTAAGCAGCAGATGCAGCTCCTTCAGGAGTATGTTTTTTGCCTCTTCCATGCCTTGTAACCATTTCAACAGATATTCTGTGTGCTCAACCACCCTCAGAAAGTTTTATGTACTTGCCTATTGGAAACAGTTTTTCTCAGCAAAGAGAACGATCTTACTAGTTTATAGCTTATAGTATTTTCTTGAGTGAAACAAACTGCATCAGCAGAAGGCTATTTTTGTTGTGTAACTGTACCTACCCTAGCACTTTTGCTTCTATTGAGAGTTGTAAATAAGGACAGTCTTTAACGACATTTCCACGTTCGCTCAAGTTTTATGTGTAGATCTGACTTCAGGTGATCTCATCCTCACCCCACAAAACTTACTGTTGTAGCTGAATGCCTTTCTTCCATGTTTCAGAGATATCACTGAAACCAAGCAACAAACTGCTTTCCAAAAGCCACATGTCTTTCACACAATGAAAAAACCCAAACTTCAGTGGAGAGTAAATAATGTTTTGAAGAGCTCAAATTATCATAGAATCAACTTGGGTTGGAAGGGACTCCAGAGACCATCTAGCTCCAACCCCCCTGTCCTAGGCAGGGACACGTGTGACTGGACCAGGCTGCCCAGAGTGCCATCCAGCATGGCCCTGAACACTTGCAGGGGTGCAGCAGCGACAGCTAAACAGCCCCAGCTCCTACACTTGTTGACTAGGTCCTTCAACAGCTATGCTGCCCTTCTCTGCACCCACTCCACATACACTGCCACCTCATGTTGAGCTCCTCATCTACCAACACCCCCATGTTCATCTCCTCGGGACTGCTCTCAACCCATTCACTACCCAAATTATAAGAAGGCAAACATCTGCAGCTCTGTGAGAAAATGTTGTACAAGGTAGGAGGCAGAAGTAAGTTACAGTCTGGTGATTAATTTATAGCAGTTTAATTTAAATTTAAAATGTTATTAATTCCATAACTAAGAAAGAATTGTTGGATTGGTAACCGTATCTTTCCCGCTCTCTTTTTTCTCTTCTCCACTATCTTACAGTGCTGTTGAACCAGAACATAGGGCTATTCTATTTCCTCTGCTCTACCTGCATAGAGCTTTCGAGAGTAATTGCCATCACTGGAAGAAATCTGATTATGGATTATTTTGCTGCTGGAGTCAATACTGATACATGTAGACTTCACTGCTCACACAGTACATAATACAATTTTCAATCTCTAGTGTAATTAGGAAGAAAAAGGGGAGTTAAGGACAGGCCAGAAATATCTTAATCGTTACTGAAATCTTCCGAAGATTCCGGAGAGAGCAAATTAGTTGTTTAAAATTTTTAGAACCCTTGGGTTCTTGATTCATACAAGATGTATTTCAAAGCAGATTAAGCAAAAAATGAAAATATGGGAAAATTCAATTCTACACTCTAGTTTTAATGGTGACAACTGGTTTAAAAAAAGAAAAAAGCCCCAGTCTGTTAACAGTCTAAAGTCCTACGAAGACGACTTTGGAAGATTTGCCAAATACTACTAATGAAACTGTACAACAACTTCAAATGGCATAAATTATGGCGACTCCACTGACGGAAGCTCGGATTCACAATTAGTTGTCACTTAAAGTAACCAATGCCATTTAAAACGAGATCCTTAACTGTATGAGCTTCAACAAGGCCAAGTGCTGGGTCCTGCACCTGGGCCACAACAATCCCACACAACGCTACAAGCTGGGGGAAGAGTGGCTGGAAAGCTGTCAGGCAGAAAGGGACCTTGGGGTGCTAATCGACAGGCGGCTGAACATGAGCCAGCAGTTCAGCTGGCCCAGGTGGCCAAGAAGGCCAATGGCACGCTGGCTTGTATTAGAAATAGTGTTGTAAGCAGGTCTAGGGAAGTGATCACCCCCCTGTACTGAGTGTTGGTGAGACCCCACCTCGAGTACTGTGTTCAGTTTTGGGCACCTCAGTAGAAGAAGGGTGTTGAAGTGCTGGAGCAGGTGCAGAGGAGAGCGACCATGCTGGTGACAGGCCTGAAGAAGAAGCCTTATGAAGAGCAGCTGAGTGAATTCAGGTTCTTTAGTTTGAACAGGAGGAGGCTTATGGCTCTCTACAGTTATCTGAAAGGGCGCTGAAGAGAAATAGGTGCTGGCCTCGTCTCACAATAATGATAGAAATAGAGGGAACAGCCTAAAGCTGCATCAAGGGAGGTTGAGGCTGGACATCAGGAAATGTTGTTTCTCTGAGAGGGTTGTAAACCATTGGAGCAGGCTGCCCAGGGAGGTGGTTGAGTCAGCATCCCTTGATGTGTTTAGAAGTCGTGCAGATGAGATGCTTGCAGGTATGTTGTAGGGGTAATAAAGATAAGAGTAGGATTAAAAGTTGGACTTGGTGATGTTATGGGCCTTTTCAACCTAAATGTTTCTGTGATTTTGTGATTCTTGAAAAACTACCAGCCATTTGATACGCTTTATGAAGATCAAGTCTCACTATTGAGAGACACTTCAGAGCAAAGACAATGATTAATAAACATTACTTTCACAATGAGACATTAACTTTTATATTACAGTTGGACAGATATTTTGGCAGTCACGATACTGCATAAGTGCAGGCACAGAAGCAAGAAGTGAGGCAATGTTAGGGTAAAGTGTACTAAGCATTAAACACAGAGTGGGCAACAGGCAAAACTGAGTTGCAGAGGAAATACTGCTTAGGACTCCACTGAAACAAGACATGCCTAATTCACATACTGTATTACTTTATGGTCTAGTTCACTTCTTCACACAAATTTCTTGATTTCAAACTACTTTGTGTCACTCTGATCCTTTCTGCAATTTATACAACCTTAAACTGATTGAATGGGTGAAAACCAAACGCGTATTTCGTACTTGCTATTCTGTATGACTTACTCAAACTCTTGAGTGTTCAAATAGGTTAGGCACACATGCTCTGGCTACCGCAAAGAAACTTAAAATTGAGAGGTAAGAAGATCAGAGTAACATCACAACTGGCAACCAACACTAAGGCTTAAATAACCTAAATATTGCCAGAGTTTCCATTTATCAACAACCTGCATCAGCTCTGGTTGACCTGACACTAAGACAAACACAACAGAAATCAGGACCCACTAATCTGGCCACTGTGGAAAGCTACTTGTCTACCTGCATAAACTGCTTTTTAATGAAATCATATTAAAAACTAGGTATTTGAGCTCTTTGTAATCAGTAAGAATGAGTACTGAAAAGAGATACTCACTGTTCCCCAATTTTCACAGAATCACAGAATCACTCTGGTTGGAAAAGACCCCTGGGATCATCGAGTCCGACCATCTACCCTACCTTACAAGTTCACCCCTAAACCACATCCCTCAACACCTCATCCAGATGATCTTTAAACACATCC
>JAOXOE010032857.1:0-10665 GCA_028565055.1 Phoeniculus purpureus
GTGTGACTTGGTCTGGGTGATCCTGCTGTGGCAGGGGGATTGGACTGGATGATCTTTTGAAGTCCCTTCCAATCCCTAACGATTCTATGATTCTATGAATTACAAATCTAATAATTATTTCAGTTGAAAGGTTTGTGTGTATTTAATGTTACAGTTCAATATAGTATAGGGTGATGCACAAGAATGCTCCAATCATTTGTTATGAAAAGAAGCATTGTATAAGCTTAACTAACACTGTGAAGGGCTCACATGCTCAGATAATCATCAGCCTATTGAAAAAGAAATCAGATAAATAAAAAGGGAATAACAAGAGAAATAACAAGAGTGGGGAAAGTGTAGGAGTTCATTCTGAAATTAGCCATGTTTGTGGAACCAGGCCATAATCAAGCCATCACCTCTTCCCTCTGTTCCATAAACTCAGGCTTTCCTTACTCAGATTTAGCAACAGCTGGCCTCAGAGATTTAGGAGGGCCCTTGGAGCCCTGAACATAAGGAGGCTTTCCAAACCGTGATCTGCATTTGGAACAGTGCCTGGAGACGTTCTCCAAACGACAGTTTTATGCTTCACTGCACGTACAAATCTCCTTGTCCAATGTCTCTTGTCAGCACAACCAGCAGCCAACACATAGGTGATTATTACTGTGATGAGGCACATGTGCGTTCAGGTCTGAACTGCTGAACTGTTCCCTGGGTCAGAGATGCTGAAGCATGACCATCCATCCATTCCTCATCTGGCAAAGCAGAGTCAAGAGAGCTGTGAAAGAAACTCTGCCTATTCTGAAACCAGTAACTCCTGCATTCCCAAAACCAAAGGAAGAAGTGGTTTCCCATGCAGTTCAGGGCACTGGAGGAGGATGAGGATGGGTTCATATGCAAAAAGAGAATGATATTAAAGAAGTCTTTCCTCTCACAGAACCTATTGATTATCCTATTGATTGCAGTGTGTGACAGACACCATCAGAAAGTTGACTAAGCATTTTGCAGGTGGCAAACTGTGGTTCACATCAGGAACTTCTCTGCACTATGCCATGAGAGATTTATTAATAAGCACATTCTATGTAGTTGTATCTTTTCTCACACGTCTTGTGAAAGTTGTTGAGCTACTCTCAATGTCAAAGCAGAACCAAAGATGAAGAAGTCTGCGTTGTACAGCCGTGTTCAAAAGGAATCAGTCACATCTACAACGGAGCACACCGCCGTGATTTCTACTGCCATAGAAGAAGACTAGAAATCAGCTCTCTGCACCCTCCTGTGAAAGTTTTCAGCAATTACACTGTTACAAATCCAAATGCCCTCTGCAGCTGGAAACATGGCAAGTGATACTCGTTCCTCTGCACCAAGTCAGGTGTGACCACTGAAGGACTTGTGGAACATGAGAAGCATTAGAAACAGTAACTAACAGGATTATCCTTGTCCAGTCGCTCCCGTCTACACCTGACTTTTTCACAGCTGCCAAAGGTCCCTCAAACATCTCTGTCTGCGTACACATGAAACCCAGCACAGGCACAGACAGCCACAGCACGACAAAAATCTGCCCACCTTGGAGAGATTTCTGATTTGTTGCACTTTATGGAGAACAGGGACAAGTGCCGGAGGTGGTGAGGTTGTTGTTCTTCCCAACCAGTGGAGACCGGGGAGAGTCCCTTTTGAGTTTCCATCACAGCTGTATTAAAGCCAGCTGCCCCTCTTGACTGCTCTGCCCTCTGCATTTGCTGCATTGTTTCTGAGATATACAAAAAGTCTCTCTATTGGCCAAATAAGAAGTGAAATACCAGCCTGCACAAGGTGAAAATCAGAGAATGGGTTTTTCACGGTAAAGATTTGGGCCAGTAGAAGTCACTCTATACCTTCCAAATACTGTTCCTCTCAAAGATTGCCTCTGACTCAGATGCCCCTGCCCATTGGCCATGCATCCTTGACAATCCTCTGAGGAACGGACTTGCCTTGGTCAGTGACAGATGATGGAGAGAAAATAGAGCAAAAGTGATGATAGCTGGGCAGAGAGAATTGAAAGCTACTAAAGGGCATTGGATCTGCAGCCAAAACTGTGACTTGCTGAAAACATGGCCCTTGGGCTGCAGGGTCCCTCAGCAAGCTACTGTCTCTCCTGGTGGGGCATGGGGGTTGGAGAGAGTCAGTGGGAGAATGGAGAGAAAGCAGCATCCGGAGACCACTGCATCAGGTAAACAATAGTTTATATCCTTTAGGAGCCAGACCCCTGCTAGTGCCACTGGCAGGTTGACCTTTTGTGGAACAGGAGAGTGTCCAGGGGGCTGGGGACACTTGTCTTTGGTGGTTGCTGGAGGGTGGTCAGCAACATGCCAGCTACTTCCTCATTGTTGGCTACTGGGGAAGGCTTGACTGGACTGAAGGGTCTCCTCTCAGGAGGAGAGAGAAATTTGGGCTAGAAGCCCCTCCCACTAGTGGCAGCTGAACAGGGTCCTGTCCTCTGTGTTGCACTGCTGCTCAGTGAGCTGGACAAGGACACAGATCAGCAGAATGGCATGTTCCTGGGGGACAGTTTGCATTTGCGCCACCAGCTTCTCTTTGTCTAGGCCCAGGTAGCACACGGAGTGCAGGACGTGCTTTTCGTTCATCGCTGCCAGGCACAACTGCTCCCCATACAGAGCCTCCAGCTTACTGCACAGACAGGCCAGTATGAGGTCCAGGATACCCTCATTCTCCAAAAATGTGAGTCTCAGAGCATATTTGAGGGGCCACCCATGATACTCGTTTGTGGATTCACTTTCATTGTCCACATCTAATGGCAACATTTGAAAGGATGTCCTAACACTGTGACTCCAAAATACATGTGCGTTTTTAGCTGCAGTTAAGTTTTGTCCTTTTAATTTGGAGGATTTACACAGTCATTTCTCAGTGATTTTACAACTGGCAGGCTGTGTCTGTGCATGATTGTATCTGTGAAAGAAGCAGAGGAAATGACAGTGTACAAACTTGATGTTGAAAACAGGTTAATGCACTTCCCCCAAAGAGGGAAAATTTGCATATGAATGGCAACACTTCACTCAAATGAGAAGCGGATCTCAGACAGCAATCAATACAACTTCCCAGGATGCACAGAAACATGAACTGGTATTTAAAATCATAGAATCGTAGAATCATCAGAGATTGGAAGGGACCTCAAAAGATCATCTAGTCCAATCCCTCTGTCTGTCCCCATTCTAGCTGTCCTCCCTTCCACTCTTCCTGGAGTTTCTTTCTATGGGACATCGTGTCAAGTTGGCAGCCTCCAACAAGTCCGACTTGGAGAACAAGTGCTGTTCTGCATGGCTCAGTATTGGGGCCAGTCTTGTTTAACATCTTTATCAATGGTCTGAATGAGGGGATTGAGTGCACACTCAGTAAGTTTGCAGATGGCACTGAATTGGTTGTGTGTGTCAATCTATTTGAGGGTAGGAAAGCCCTGCAGAGGGACCTAGACAGGCTGGACTGATGGTCTGAGGTCAATTACATGAAGATTAACATGACAAACTGCTGGGTCCTATACTTCAGTCATGGCAATCCCATGCAATGCTACAGACTTGGGGAATAGTGTCTAAAAAACTAGTCAGAAGAAAAGAACCTGGGAGTACTGATTGGTAGAAAGTTATACATGAGTCAGTAGTATGTCCAGGTGGTCATTAAAGCAAACAGCCTCCTCACCTGCATCATAAATAATGTGGCCAGCAGGATTAGGGATGTGATTATCCCTATGTACTTGGCACTAGTGAGGCCTCATCTTAATTTTTTTGTTCAGTTTTGGGTACCTCAATACAAGAAGATGTTGGAGTGCATCCAAAGGGCAACAAGGCTAGTGAAGACCCTTGAGAACAGGTCTTAAGAGGAGTGGATGAGGGAACTGTGGTTCTTTAGCCTGAAGAAGAGGAGGTTGAGGGTAGGTATTATCATTGTTGTATAGAGGTAGGGATAGGCCTCTTCTCCCAAGTCACTCACAATAGGATGAGAGAAAATAGCCTCAAATTGTGCCAGAGAAGGTTTAAATTAAATGTTCCAAATAGTTTCTTCACTGAAAGAGTGGTCAGATATGGGAACAGGCTCTCCAGGGAGGTAGTGGAGTCACTGTCCTAGGAGGTGTTCAAAAAACCTGTAGATGTGGTGCTTGAAAACCTGGTTAAGTGGGCATGGTGGCATTGGTTTGATGGTTGCACTTGATCTTGAAGGTATCTTCCAACATTAATGATTCTACTTCTCTATGAAAACTTGGTATTGATGTTTATTCCTAACTGGATTGATAATTCAGAAAGTACTGCACTCCTGAAAACAAAGAGTATTTCATGAGCATAGTAAGTCATTTAAATTTCTAAGGCCTCTTCACGGTAAAGGTGAAGGAAAAAGATTGTAAACACAGGAACACAACTAAGTGGACACCTTACAGTAGAAGTTGAAGTGACCTTTTCATTGAGATTCAAGTCCAGAAGTTGAGGTGCAGTGCAGGGGGACAATAACTTTCCTGCTCCTGATGACCACTATTTCTGGTATGAGAAAGGATGGTCTTCACCTTCTTGGCCACCTGGTCATACTACTGGCTTATATTCAACTGGCTATGAACAACTTTCCCTGATGTGCAGTTTTCCAATCACTCATCACCAGGTGTGTGGCTTTCATTGTGGTTGTCATGACCCAAGTGCAGTACATGGCATTTGGCCTTGTTGAGCCTTGATTGGCCTTGGTGCACTGATCCAGCCTGTCCAGATTCTGTCCAGATCTCTACCCTTCAACAGAACAACACATCCACTCAACATGCTTGACCCTCAGTAAACTTGCTCAGGGAGCACTCCATCCATGTCCAGACAAGGGCAATAAAGTTGGTATAGGATCTAGAGTACAAGTCCTGTGAGGTTAACCTAAGGAATGGGGGTGTTTGTTCTGGAGGAAAGGCTGAGGGGAGATGTTATTGCTCTTGGTGGCCTCAGGCAGCTCCAGAAGAGGTTCAAATTGAAAATTAGGAAGAATTTCTTCACCAAAAAGTTTATCAAGTACTGGAACAGGCTGTCTGGGAAGTGGAGGTATTTAAAAATCATACAGATACAGTGGTGAAAGACATGATTTATTGGTGACGTGGCAGTGCTGAGTCCATGGTTGGACTTGATCATCTTAAAAATTTCGTCCAACCTAAACGATTTTGTGACTGAACGCAGGCCGCGGGTGCTGGCAAGGGGCAGGAAGGCAGAGGACAACTGGCGGTGCTAGTACGTGGGGAGGAGGTAGGCAGGGGCCTGACGGGAGCGGTGGGCAGGCCTGAGGCAGGCAGAGGGCAGCCGGCGGGGGCAGGGCTCGGCGCGGGTGGGCGCGGCCGTGACCCCACCAATCGGCGGCGGCAGCCAAGGGGCGGCTCGGGGGTGGGCACGACGGGCGCTGCCCTCGCAGCATCTCTCCACCCCCACCCGCCATGCTGTGGTTGAGCCGCTCCGCTGTCGCGTTACTGCCGCTGCGTACCGGGGCCCCGGCCGCCGTCATGTCGACGCTGCTGATCAGCCAGCCACGCTACGCCTGGCTACGGGAACTGGGCCTGCAAGAGGAGAACCCGGGTGTCTACAATGGGAAATGGGGCGGCCGCGGCCAGGTGCGCAGGGCTTGGCGGCGGGAGTTGCAGGGCCTGGCAGGGCGCGGGGAGGTACGTGGGGTTCAGCGGCTCCTGCTCTGGGTGAAGCGGGGCCACGGCCTAGCTGCGCATTTACACCCCGCTTCCCTCCTGCTGTAGGTGGTGACCACATTCTGCCCCGCGAACAACGAGCCCATCGCCAGCGTGCGGCAGGTGAGCGCGGCCTGACTCGGAGCTCGAGAAGCGTGTTGGGGCGTTTGGGACTTGGAGCGGCACCAGCGGCTCCTACCTGATAGTAGCCTGCCGTGGTGGGTGACAGCCAGGTCCAGGAGATGTGGAGCTCGTGGAATTTACCGCGCCTTGGGCCATCCGCTAAGAGCAACAGGACACGACAGCAAAACATGCTGTTTTTTTTTTTCTCTCTGCCCCACCTTGCGTGTATTGTTGGGAAGAGTGAGGGCTGCTTCTGCTTGGTTTTGGTTTTTGACTGAGTTGCAGAACAGATGGATTGTGGCTTCCACAGTGTCCAGTTGGAAGCATGGAGAGCAGTTCACGTTGTAAATTTGTAGGAGTTAGAGCTAACTTACTGCTGTTATATATGAGGATTCAATTAGTGCTTGAGGTCCAGTGAGTCTGATAGGGTAGAACAGTCCTCAGAACTTTGCTTGAAGTTATTAATAATTGCAATATCTGAGATAAAAGAGCAGATGTGAATACATCCATATAGCGCATTTGTCACATGAAGGAAAATTTCTACACCTTTTTATTTGGGTTGCACATAACATTTTCCTTCCACATTAACTTCAAGCAGTTCACAGGCCATGTTGTAACTAAACTTATGCAGGACATAAACCTCCCCTGAAAATGGTATTCTGAAGTGCAGTAATAGCCATTAGAAAAGTCTCAAGTTGAGTGCAGAAGTTTTTCTGTGGCATTTCTGTATGGGGTTTTTGTTTTTCTGCCTTTTTCTTTGACATGTTTCTTCATTTAGGGTAGTTTGGAGGATTATGAAGAAACAGTAAAGAAGGCCAAAGAAGCATGGCAGATCTGGGCTGATGTAAGTTAACACAGCATCTTCTCTTTTATTATGTATCTCTGAAAGGTAAAGACCTTTAAAATATTCTATCAGATTAAGGTATAAAATGTTCATGTTGTGTGTGTTGCATTAAAGCAAAAATCTGCATGTAGGACCTCAAGAAGCCAACCCAAACAACTTATACATGCTACCATTGAGGTACAAAGATGAGGACATTGACTTGTGGAAAATATTTGTTTTGAAAAGCGTGGCAAATTTACCCATGTTTATGCCTGTAAGCCATGACAAACAGTTTTGCTGAAGTTTAGAAAACTTGCAGCAAGTAAATTAACCCTGTAGGTGTGTTTAACTTTGTGTTGCTGCATGCTTTCTCCTGTGAGAACACTGGAGTGTTTGGATACCTAGTTTGTGGTGATACTCTTCTTCTCATGGGGTGTGTAAGACTGCTGATTTTGAGTGTGCTCTTCTTTGTTCACCAGCTGTCCCAGAATTTCACAAAACAGCTGTTGTTCCAAAATGTTAGTATTATTTTGCTGTGTCAGACAGTAGCTGAGCTACTTTTACTTAGCAAACTGTAGTTCTTAGTGCACCTGCAGAAGCTATGTGCAGCCAGCATCCATCTTCTTACTGGCCATGCCAGCCTTGGTTTTTATGTCCCCCTGCCATTTCTGTATAAAAGTTGAAATCAGAATTTCATAAGCTACTGGTCATTCTGTATTTTATCTAGCAAAGTTGTTGCCTTACCTGAAGGAATTGTTCTGGACACGTGCAGCAGCTTCCTCAGAGTATGTTAGTACACATAGTTTTGTTACAATTTGTGGATATAATGTTAGTGAGTGCATGCCAGCACCTAATGTTTTTGGAAAGAATCTGAAAACAAGCTAACAGATAACAAAGAATCAACAGATCAAGTGCTTTAAAGCCTGGTCTCAAAGCTGTTAGCTTCTTGCTTGTTATAATCTTACCCGAAGGATTTTGTGGGTAAGGAGATATGTGTGCATGGTTTATGTATTCCTTACTCCTCTCTTTGCAGAGAACTGCTGTTCATCGACAGTTTCTAATAATGTCACTCCTGTTGCAAGCATGTGTTTTATTATTGATCCTGGCTATTGATTGTTACATATAATACTGATATTAAAAAAAAATTCTGTTCACATTTGGTATCACAGAATCACAGAATAATCATGCTTGGAAAGGACCTCCTAGATCACAGAGTCCAACCATATTCACAACAAAAAACCTAAACACTTGAATACCTAACACAAAATAATCACCTATATGCCTGCTACTATAGCAGATCCTGAAGCACTGTGTCTACATGTTTCTTAAATACCTCCAAAGATGGTGACTCAGCGACCTGGGAAGGCAGTTCCAGAGCTTCACCACTCTTTCTGTAAAGAATTTTTTCCTAATATCCAATGCAAACCTCCCCTGCCTCAACTTCAGACCATTTCCTCTGGTTTTGTCATTAGTTACTAAGGAGAAGAGGCCAACACCCACCTCTCTGCAACCTCCTTTCAGGTAGTTGTAGAGGGCAATGAGGTCCTCCCTCAGCCGAACCTTCCCAGCTCCCTCATCCTCATACAACTTATTCTCTAAACCCCTCACAGGCTTGTCCTCTGGACACATTCCAGTGTCTCAATGTCTTTCCTATAATGAGAGGCCCAGAAGTGAACACAGTGCTCGAGATGAGGCCTCACAAGGGCCGAGTACAAGGACACAATAACTTCCTTTCTCCTGCTGGCCACACTATTTCTGATACAAGCCAGGATCCTTCTTGGCCACCTGGATGCACTGTTGGCTCATGTTAAGCGGGCTGTCTACCAGCACGCATAGGTCCTTTTCTGATGGGCAGCTTTAAAGCCACTCATTCCCTAGTCTATAGTGTTGCCTGAGATTGTTGTGACCAAAATGCAGGACCCAGCACTTGGCCTTATTGTGCCTCATAGAATTGGCCTTGGCCCATCAATCCAGCTTGTCCAAATCACAGTTTCATTTTTCCATAATTGAGGCTTCTCATCATCTACTAAAAAAATAATGTCAGCAGCCATTGTCATACTGTAAAAAAAATTGAAAGTGTGATGATAAATACACTTGAAAAAGCTCAGAAACCAGGAAATGTGCTTTTAGTAAAAATGTTTGTTTCCTGGAGTGCAGGTTATATTTTGGGAGCACTATACGTGGTGTAGCAGAACTCGTATGAATACTTCTGGCACTATTCAGTGGGATCAAAGTTTTGAAGAACCATAACTGTATCCAGTGTATCTTAGGAAACAGTTCATTGTAAAGGAAAAACAACATGCAAGAGTAACAATGTCTTGGGAAGATGAGGGAAAAGTCACAGCTATCAATGATTTCTTACTGTAGGGGTAAAACCTAGCAGAAGTCACAGATGCTCAGTCTCAGATTCTTCTGTTTTCTTCTGTTTTGACCAGATGCCTGCACCTGAGCGTGGAGAAATAGTGCGACAGATTGGTGATGCCCTGAGACAAAAGATCCAAGTTCTGGGAAGCCTGGTAAAGTATTCTAAAGCAGAAGCTTTATGCTGGGGGGATGAGGGAAGAGAGATATGTCAAAATAATTTCTATTGTTTCTTAAAACATACCACTTTGCAGTTCTAACCTCATTGTTAAAGTGCTGTTAGTTCAGTTAACTTGCCTAAAGAAATTTTAAAAAAAGAAAAAAAAAATCTGAGTTTGCATACTGGCATCATGCACTTAAAGTGATAATATGTAATAGGAAAAGAAAGTGTTATTAATCCTGAGCTATTCTCTAGCTGTAATAGAATGTTACAACTGTTGCCCTGCCTTTTTCCCACTTGTCTGTCCAATGTGACACTGACACTAAAGCAGTTCTTCAAAAGACCTTTCTCTAATACAGAGCTTTTAACCTTGAGGTTTATCTGGTGATCTGCAGGATTTTGTGAATTGATATGTATAAGGCTTCACCAGGTGAGATGGGTCTTAATGCAGTCTGCTGTATAGGGCATACAGGTTGAAAGACTGCTCACTCTAAAAACTTGTCAGTTTCAAGGAAAGAAAATGAGACAAGTGGGAAGCTTGCTGCTTTCCTTTTACAGGGCTTGCATATACATGCTGCTATTTAGAAGCTTCTGTCAGTGAATAACTTCATGCATAGTCAAGCCCATACTGTTAACCTACAAAACTTTGTTCTGCTGTTTTCCTTTGTGTTGTGTCCTCAGCAGAATTCTTGGTAGAATTAGAATGCTAATGTACGTTTTTATTCAAATATGGTACAGCTTCCACGGTGAGTGTGAAGAGACAGCATTTTGCGGAAGTTCCTTGAACAATTTTTTTTGCTTATTGCCAGAGCATTTTTCTAGTTTTTTTAAACAGATAATTTTGTTCAACCCTTCTGGCATAGGGAATCCTGTTCAAAATTAAAGGTGTGCATTGGTGTCACATCCCCTACCACCACCTCGCTCTTCTGCTATGGAGAGCTCCTCAGTTTCTCTGTCTTCTTAGTCAGTTTCTTGGCTCTGTTGGCTTCATGGATGATGGAGAAGTGATGTGGTGGTGAAAGTAATTGGTCCCTCTTGGCTTCTTCAGATTCACAGATCTATGGTGTCTCTGGAAGTCCTTTTGTCAGCCTTTCCACGTGGCTGCAGGTTGAAGTGTTAGATGGGCTGATGGTCCCCTTGTACCGTTCAAATCCTTCCTTTTTATCCTTGCTGGCACAAGTGTTTCTTTATCCCCAACAGTATGAGAGTCTTTGTTGGGTTCTTAAAGCATCAGCCAGTCAGTCCTTGAGAGATGACTACTGCTTGTGTTCATCATCTCGCTGCTTAAGCTTGGTTTTGCAGATAGAATGGCTTATCAGTCTTTGCCAAGTGCATGGCTATTTCTGCCCTTTCTGCTCATCACATTTGAACCACTACACTTGTTGCTAGTCAGAGTTTGTCAAGTAGCTATTCAGTTTTCATGTCTTCTATGGATCATAGAATCAATCACAGAATCATTAGGGATTGCAAGGGACCTCAAAAGATCATCCAGTCCAATCCCCCTGCCACAGCAGGATCACCCAGACCAAGTCACACAGGAACACA
>JAOXOE010032858.1:0-10665 GCA_028565055.1 Phoeniculus purpureus
GAACAGGCTGCCCAGGGGGGTTGTGGAGTCTCCTTCACTGGAGATGTTTAAAACCCACCTGGATGTGTTCCTGTGTGGCTTGGTCTAGGTGATCCTGCTGTGGCAGTGGGATTGGTCTAGATGATCTTTTGAGGTCCCTTCCAATCCCTAATGTTCTGTGATTCTGTGACTCTAATCAGAGTCAAAACCCCACTGCTCTACACCAACGATGCGTTGCTGACATGAAGCACTTTGTAATTCTAGTATTAAATTACATCACTACTGAACATAAAAGATACCAAAAGGGTAAACAGGCAGAAAACAACTGGTCACACAGAGGAAAAACATGCAGTTCCAGTCTCCCTTTAGGTTAAAGTATTACAGATCGGTGAAGTGGGGCTGGGCAAGAGCCCAACATCTGTTCTCTTTTCAAAGCTACCAAAATAAAAGCCTTTTCATCCTGTTCATCCTGCTTACTAGTTGAAGCACTGACGTAGCCTTTTATTCACCTTTAGCTACGAGTGCAGTAAGTACAACAGAAAACCTGGCACATTTCAATATCTAAGAAAACTTACAACATCTATCTTAATTTTCCACTGCCAAAAAGCCTAGTTAGCATATTAATGCACATTAACATCTTACTGTTCAGCCGGTAAGATGCTGAAGTCAGTTCAATAGGATGAATGCAGCACTCCAATGGCTCTACGCGTTCAACAGTGAAGACTTGTGTGCTTGAAGTCTGTGATGTGATACTGAGCCACCAGCTGTGATGCACTGACAACAGTGTAGTGGTAGAGAGCAACCTGCTCTGCTCCCAGTGGAACAGATAAAAGAGGCATCTCTGGGAAAATTGGTTAGTGCAAGAGTGTTTAGAATCTGCACTTCAATTATTTATTTCTACTTGCAAAAACATCAAAACTATAAAAAAAAAAAAGAAAAGCCTTTCTTCATCCTCCCAAGCACTCAAACACAATTGATGCAAATACATGTAACCCAGGGAACGTTTCCCTGTATCCCTTCCTCCTGCACCCTAATGAGTTTGTTTCCCCAGAGTGAAATTCCCAGTTATGTTTTACAATCCCATTAATAGGAAGAGGACTTGACCCGCAATCTATAAATCACTGTTGACCAAAGCCTCACGCTAACAAACAAAGCCTCTCCTCAGGCCTCACAATCCATCATCGCCTTTATCCACCACAAAAGCCTGCCAGAACAAATGAGTCTGGTACTGAGTCAGTAAATCTGGGCTCTAAAGAGAAGACGCTATTTTCAGAACTAAGAATCCTTTATGGATGGTGTCCTGTCTCCAGCCATTTCCTTTAAACCTCGATGGTATCTAGCATCAGTGATCTCCCTCTTCACACTTAAAGAGGCATGTGGTGGGCAGGGAGATGCTCTTGCAGAATTTTTGCTACAAATAATTTTCAGTGTCTAGGAAAAGAGCAAAGAGGCACATGAAGAGTTTTATTTATAAAAATGTATTTAGTAAGTTTAATATTTCAAAATTACCCTGAATAGAAGAGCAGAGTGGATTAGAGCTACAATTTAAAACACAGAAAAACCCCCGTGAGTTTTGTGATAATGAAAGGTCTTGTTTTTACAGCCCATAAATAGCTGCACAGCTACCTGCTGAGGAAGGTTAGTCTTTCCCACCTATCATAGACCCATAGAATCACTCAGGTTGGACAAGCCTCTTGAGATCTCCAAGTCCAACCAATTACCCCATTCAAACCATCTCTAAGCACCACATCTAAACAATCTTTACATACATCCAGGGATTCTGACTCAATGGGATTCTGACTCAGTCACTCCCTAGGGAAGCCTGTTTCAATGTCTTTCCCACACAACTTCATCAATAAACCTTGGTCCTGATCTGAGGGCAAAAACAACACAAAGCATGCGCAAAGACCAAGGAGAAAAAAATTGGCACCTTCTACCATCCCCACTACGCTACTCCCAGCGCAGAACCTGTGCCACTAACAACCCACAGTAGCACACACAGGAAGAGTAAGAGGAAGCAGGCAGCTAATCATCCCTATTGATTTTTATTGAATTATTAATGGACCTTTAGAGAAGGTGAGGCAGATTACAACACTTGTAATTGAACTAATAAGAGTTTGTTATGTCTTGACTAGACTGCTAAAGCATCAATTAGGCTAAAAATTAAATCCACACACCAGGTGTGCTCACTCCTCACGCACGACTAAAGCGCACAGCGAATGCACGCACACCTTGTACACACCACGGTGCTTTTCCTTTCAGGTTCTTTTAAATCTCTCATTCTTGCTTAAGTGCCTGATTTCTCTGTTCATCTCCTGCAACCTGAAAGGGGTCTATCAGGACAGAAAAGAGTCTTAAAACCAGCCACTCACGATCTGCATTCCTTGCAAGAAGCTCTATTATACAGCTCTGAAGGGACCCAACAGAACACTACAGCGTTTCAGAAATATCACTTTTAACAGAACAAAGAGTTGTTCTTATTTCAACTTGGCCCAGTTTTTGGAAAGGAAGACAGATTGTTGAGGTAAAACTGTCCTTGTTAAACATGCAGTAGGAGATGCTGCTCGACAGCTACCTGTTCAAGTGAGGCTCCCGGAAGAAAATGAAATCTTCATCACAGTCTCATGAAAACATCACCAGACTCCGCATACATTTTGTAGTTTGAAGACACAGACATATATCACACAGAACATTTCTTTAAAACAAATATTGTCTGCCATCGTGCAATGCTTTACTTGGCAAACTGCATCTTCATGCTACTTAATACCTTATAATTCATTCATGTCGTAGTGCATACACGATAAAACAAGTAATTACATATAGTTAGCTGTCAGACATGAAAGCATCCCGGGGGGCCTCTCCTTAGGCACCAAGGAACGAGTCTGATGTATCTGCATACTGAGAATATGATTAATTAGTGAATCCCCAAAATCAGAACGACTTACTGAGCCTCCAGTTCATGATCCATCCCCCTTCAGCACTGCACTCAGTTAGAAATACATCTTTTACATTTGAATTGCAAAACAATCCTTTTCTTTGTTTTTAAAGTACGACAGCTTCTCCTCTTCTGGACTGTGCACGTCAATAATTTATAAATGCTTGCCACTCGCTACTAATATGTGCTCTTAGTGGTTCTGTTTAAAACGCCGACAAGGACCGTTGATATTTTTATACAGAAACTGCAAATTCAGATTATTCTAAGGAAAAGGCAGCCCAGATCGTACTGCACGTACATAATTTAAAACTCCTCTTCAGAGGACAGATGCACACGTAACAGGGTTAGTACTTGTCATAGAATCATTAAATCAGCAAGGTTGGAAAAGACCTTCAAGATCATCAAATCCAACTGTGCACCCTACAACCCATAGCCACTAAGCCATCTCCTGAAATGCCTACCCACTTTCTTAACACCTCCAGCGACCATGTCTCCACCACCTCCCTGGGCAGCCTGTTCCAAGGACTGACAACCCTTTCTAAGAAAAAGCTTTTCCTAGTATCCAGTCTGAACCTTCTCTGGTGCAACTTGACTCCATTTTCTCTTGTTCCATTGCTAGCCACTAGAAGAAGCAGCCAACACCTGCCTCACTACAACCTTATTTCAGGTAGTTCTAGAGAGCGATGAGATCTCCCTTGAGCCACCTCTTCTCCAGGCTGAACAGCCCCACCTCCCTCAGCCTCTCCTCATAAGACCTGTTCTTCAGACCCCTTATCAGCCTTGTTGTCCTTCTCTGCACCCTCTCCAGCACCTCAATGTCCTATACTGTGGTGCCCAAAACTGCACCCACTGCTTGAGGTACAACCTCACTAGGGCTGAGTATAGGGATAGGATGACCTGCTAGCCACACTATTTCTGATGCAGGTCCAGTCGCCCTTGGCCACCTGGGTGCACTGCTGGCTCATGTTCAGCCAGCTGTCAATCAACACCCCTGGGTCCCTCTCTGCTTGGCAGCTCTCTAGTCATTTCTCCCCAAGCCTGTAGCGTTGCTGGGGATTGCTGTGGCCCAAGTGCAGAACCCAACATTTGGCCTGATTGTAACACACAAGTGGCCTCAGCCCATTGACCCAGCCTGTCCAGATCTCTCTGCAGAGCCCCTGTTCCCTCAGGCAGATCAACACTCCCACTCAGCTTAGTGTTATCTGCAAACTTACTGAGGGTGCACTCTACCACCTCATCCAAACAATCCATAAAGTTGTTCAACAGGAGCAGCCCCTGGGGCTGCTGAGTCCTGGGATCAAATGGATTCAACCCCACCTGTCAACTGTGGTAAGGTCCCTGTGGGTGAATGACACCACATCTGGAGTTTGGATGGGGTCTGAAGGATGTAGCATGTTCCCACAAACTTCTCGGTAGGTTGCTGCCTGTTCTACAGAAAGACGAGTCAATACCAGCTTTTTCCACAAACAACGCCGCGTCAGTTAAAGCACCACAACAGATGTAATTACAGGGGTAGCTAATGCTCTGCATGCTTTAGGAAAGAATATTTATTTAAAATTCAGTTTGGGCATTTCTGTGTCTGTGCTAGAGCTCTTGGGGATCTACCCTCTACAGATGGTAAGCCTGAGGTTTCAAAAGTTATGAAGGAAAACCAACCAGCTGGCTGTGGGAGCTTTTCAGCACACTGACAGCAGTTTAGTTTTCCAATGAAAACTGGAGAGAAAGAAAAACAAGAACAAAATGAAGGCTTTAGTTTCACCTCTTTTTTGCTTTGAGCTTACAGATTTAAGCAAATTTTATGAAAATTTCCACCTTAATATCTCATTTAAAAGCAGAGCACAACATGTGCTTTTACTGCTGGTGAGAAAGGGCTGCTCTCAATGCAACAGAACACCTTACCAGACACTGGCAGCAAAGGTAAGTTTCCAAGAGGTTCCCTTTATGTAATTATTTTTAAGTTTGGGATTGTTTTTAATTGTAGTAACATCAGCCCTGGCTGTGGGTGGATGCTAGAATCAGTCTGCATATACCTCCTGTAGAAGAAGTTAAAATCAGGTAACACTGAATCACATCCTGCTATTTGTATATGTACAAACTGCCCTGTTGCTACAGGTGGTGGGACTACCAGTGTGTACCACACTTTATGACATGGTGTTGGGCATTCCACTTGTACACTTAGGAACATGCTTTATTATCTTCCTGATAAGAGCCATGGCAGGCAAGGACGACTTGGCCCACTGGCACATTAGAACTGGCCTGACAATTCTTCACGTATAGATATCTCAGTAAGGTAATGATGGAAATGAGAAGACTCTGTCTTTTCTGAGAAAATATATTAATAATTTATACTATATTAATACTTCTAATATTAGTATTTCTTGTACTATTAATAATGCTTTTTAATAGATATTTGGAAATAACGTTCTGCCTCCTGGAGTGAAAGCTTTTCTTTCCACTTGATTAGTTTTCCAACCCAACCCTAAATGACCAGGTAACGACTCAGACACCACCAGCTGATAGGGATGGAGATCTTTATTTCTTAGCTGTATGTAATACTATTGCCACATCTCTCTCACAGCAAAGAATTTACGTATGGAAAGAGAAGGTTGGGTAACCTTGCCACTTCCACAAAACTGATAGTACTGCAGAGCTCTTAAGTAGGACTCTCACCCCCAAAAACACAGTGAAGAGGGCAAAGCCAGCAAACAGGGCAGTCCTGGTTACTAAAGATCCCCAGGACTTGATACAACACATTTAATACTTTGGGGCTTATCTCCATTACAGAGGCCTCCATCTTCTGCTACTCTCAATGCTACACTTCCTTAAAGAAAAAGATGTTGACCACTGTACTTGGCCAATACGATGCAACACATACCCTACGGCAATTTGCTACCTTCTGTAGTTTGGAAGATTTCTTGTCGTCACTGCAGTCTCCAGAAACCTGACTCATTCTGAAAATATACTGTGATCCAAGGGTAAATTGATGAGGTCCAACCAAGTGGCACTTCCAATGTGTTTCAAACACCTTCTCTGGAAAGACACAATTCATCCCTAAGACTGCCTACTTCTCTCCAATGACTCAGACGAAGCCAGCTTATTCAAAAGCAGATTTCTAAACAGAAGACCTTCGTCCCTCAAGGGACAATCATCAGTGAAGCTGATGCAATTCTCAAATGTACAGAAAGTCACTCAGCCTTTGGTCTCATTTCAGCTACTAGACTTGAAACTAGGACAGACATGGCAACAGCAGAGAGACTTGGAAAGTTACTGAGGAAAAAGAGTAAATAAGAATAAAACTGGAAAATATTCTCACAAATATTTATTTCATAATATTTAATCATCCCAAACTGTTAAGATAGGTTAGCTAGGTTATGTACTGTGCAACTTGTACAGCTACATTCCCTAGTATCAGAAAATAAACACTATGATCCACGTGTCCATGAGGTATGTTTATGATGTGTGGAGTCACCAATTCAGCACCCAGCAGCCAGTCGCTTGCTCCCCATTCCAGTGGGATGATGGACAGAATCAAAAGGGCAAATGTGAGAAAAAACTCAAGGGTTGAGGATAAAGACTATATGATCAATAAAGGAGAACAGGGTGGAAAAAGTGATTCAAAGGCATCCCACCAGCAGACTGATGCCTACATGGTCTTTAAGCAACCATGACCTTAGAAAGAGTACTCCCATTTTTACTGCTGAGCATGAGATCCTACGGCCTGGGTTATCCCTTTGGTCAGCTGGAGTGAGCTGCCCAGTCTGTTTTCCCTCTCAATCTCTTGTCTACCCACAGCCTGCTCACTGCACAGAAGGGGATAAATGAGACAGACTTGACAGTATGTGACTATGACTCCTCAGCCATAGTTAAAACATCCCTGTGTTACCAACACTGTTCTCACAAATCTAAAGCCCAGCACCATACAGGCTGATATAAAATAAATAACATCATCCTGGCCCAAATCAGTCCATGATGTAAAATGTTCTCTGCATCAGGCAAAATCCTCCTGATAAAGAAGCCAATAACCTGTATTTCTCAGATCGCATTCAGTCCTGGTACCTTCAAAACATGACTGCATTCTGCTGTGTTCTTCCTTGAGCCTACTCTCCTTCCTATTTAATCAGCAATCCTTGGTAACAGAACTGAAGTGAAACCAGATTTTTCACAGAGATAGTGGAACACTACTGTTAAATCAGAAAATTGGACTTTGAGCAATCTGTCTGAGTGCAGTCTCTAAAGGGTACAAGTAACAGCTCCTCCCCAGACACGTCTTTTGAGGACCACCAAAAGTGAAAACAACATAGATTCAAAGATTTGACAAGAACACCTAAAGCTGCCAGCAGCAGACTATTTACAAACCCATCTTATGTGAAATATGGGTATATTTCACGCCTCTAGATGCATCAGAATGTCTTGATAGCCAAGAGCTACACACTTTATCCTTTAAAACTTCTTCAGTGTAACTTCACCACCACAAATGTAGTGGAGGCATTGAACACTACTTCAAATACAGACCCGAGGGTGCTCATCAGTTCAGAGTAGTGCAGATGTTGCTTTGGGAACAAACTATTTCTACTCCATCAGAACATCTGCTTCTGTAAAGCACTGATGTTGGGTAGGCTAAACAGCAAGGATACTATATTCAGAAGCACCTACACCTGGGCAGCACAGCATAACCCATACCCAACCTGACCATGAGGTGTCACAAACTACATCATCACAGAACAGTAGGGATTGGAAGAGACCTCGAAAGACCACCTAGTGCAATCCCCCTGCCAGAGCAGGATCATAATCCAAGGCAGAAGATGGATTTCAGAGTATCTGGAAATAAGGCTTGCAGCATGTAAATGAAGAAATCCCAATGCTTTAAGTACTGCTTTAAACACTTCTCCAAGGGAAAGCTAAATATGACATAAATATTAACAAATATTATTATTATGAAGCAGAAAGGTATCCACCATAACAGTATCTAGAGACATCATACAGCTTTGGAAAAACACCAGTTCTTTCTAGGACAGAAGCCAAATTCTCCCATCATTCAGATGAAATTTATGCAGCTTCTCCAGACCCACACCGAAACAAGCTTTGAATATTTTAATTTTTGTTCTTCCACCTCAAGGAGAAGTTCTGCCAAAGGGAGCGTCATTACTTCTGTTTGCTCTTTGAATTCTGACAGTGCTGAGGCACAGAACAGGATTGTATTTAGTGAGGTGTGGCTCTAGCACAGAATCAATGACATCCAATTTTGTGGTGTATTTGAAGATTGTGAAGTGCAAACACAGAGCAGCTATCGCACCCATGGGCTCCAGCCATTACAAAAAGCCTTCTCCGAAAGGCTTTGTGTTAACTCAACATTTCTACACTTGGCATAGCTTGTAATTAAAGCCACAATAATAGCACGGTGGAGAAAGGGCATGTAGCTGAGAAAGGAAGGTTGGGACCATTTCAGCCTTTCCAGACGAAGGACAGAACTCTGACAAGACTTGTGTTACACTGCTGCTATTGTGCCCTTGGTATTGTTTAATATTAACAGTCTCTTTCCAGAAATAAAAAAACTTAGTGCTCAGACATCTGAGCCAGAAAAAGGGATACAACAGTAAAAGCACAACTCTGAATAAGCATCACAGAATCACAACGGATTGGAAGGGACCTCAAAAGATCATCCAGTCCAATCCGCCTGCAACAGCAGGATCACCTAGACTAAGTCACACGGGAACTCATCCAGGCGGGTCTTGAGTATCTCCAGTGAAGGAGACTCCACAACCAAATCAGTCCCCTACCCCTCCTCTCACACAAAAAACAATCTTAAAGCTTCAGTCTGTAACCTCACTTCCCCTCCTTACAGCGTATGACCTGCATACTCAAGGTCATACAAGCCAAGACAAGATTTGCACATGCCTACCAAACGTGCGTAGTTC
This sequence comes from Phoeniculus purpureus, assembly GCA_028565055.1. Taxonomy (NCBI): domain Eukaryota; kingdom Metazoa; phylum Chordata; class Aves; order Bucerotiformes; family Phoeniculidae; genus Phoeniculus; species Phoeniculus purpureus. The sequence goes on from JAOXOE010032858.1 coordinate 8,830, forward strand.
AAGTGTGGTGCCTGCACTGCAGCTACAGTACACAAGTAGCATGAAAGCTCAGCTGGTTTCTCTGCTGAGTTAGCTTTGCCTGTCGCTGGAAGAAACTCACTTGGCAGCGACCCACTCTCATGAGCTTTGCTCATATGGACACATCTTCCTAATGGGACTTACTTCCACAATCTTCAATGTGAGTAAACGTTCTTCAATGAGGCTCTAAGTCAGCACATTACTACAGAGGTAATTTAATGCACCCACACATCGTTATAGGTAAAACTCTTATTTCCATGTAAATAGCGTGTCCCGAACTTTCATTCACTTATACAAGTTTTTTGAAAGCCCTTCAGCAGAATGACAACCACCACCCCGAAGCAATGTCATTTATCCATACAGAAGCAATCGGGCCAAGAAATCATAGAAACACAGAAGCGTTTTGGTTGGAAGAGATCTTCAAGATCATCAAGCTCAACTGTTAACCCAGCACCATGAAGTCACCACTAAAACACGTCTGTTCTCAGAAAAATCTTCATACTAAATTCAGCTACTGCACAAACTGGTAAATCTATTTATGACATGGATGTGTCAGTCTCACATATGACAAATTTATAACATGAATGCATTAGTCTCATCGATGATAATCTACTGTGTCCTCACCTAAACATTCCACAGCCTTCACTGTTCAAAAAAGCTTCTTGTTTTTGCTTATGACACGCCTGGCAAGTTCTAGACAGAGCAACAGCCTCTCATTTGAGTGATGTGGAGCTCACAAGATCGTAACTTGTTTTTCTGCTTTCGTTCAGCAGAGGAACAATGGAGCTGCAGAAAAAACCTTCCTAAAGCACCGGATTTCAGCCTAACTCCACTGCTCCAGTGGACACCTCAAAAAAGGAAATGGCTGATTTGTTCCCAGAAATGCAGTCCCACAGCCTAAACCTCAGCATAGTCTCCAGGGGCTGCAGGGTAAAAAGCTGCAGCTCATGCTGCAACACCAAGCCAGCTATACAGCCAGGTCCTGATGTCAAATGCCTGCTGGCACACAATGAGGGGTGAAGGATTTATTCCTGTATTTTTTTCAGATCTGCACCTCAAAAGAGGCTTCCATGAAACAGCTTAAGGTAAGCACTAAGCAGAGGTATGCAAAGCTGAGCAACACATTCCTTTACTGAAAACAGGCATGAACTCTCCAACCTCAATCTACAGATGAGCATTCCCACTGATGTTCATACAGCTCCTAATTCAAGTAAGCCACCGACATTAACTTCTGCAGAGTTCAGCCAAAGGAACAGCCTTAAGAGGCCTTGATTTATCCCACTTAGTTGTGCATCGCCAGAGGAAAATCCAGGTTTTAGGAGGACTGCAGATCCTCCTCTGCTCACAGATTCCTGACATTTAACTTTGCAGGCTAAATCTGAACCAAACGCTTTACTAGTCAAAGGCCGTACTAGCTTCACGGTAAGAATGGCCCAATAGTGCTCTAGGATGAAGTGCCTGCAGAATCAGGGTGTTCATTAGGAAGAGCAACAGTTCGCACAAAAGCTGAGAGATTTTGCAGACGACTCTGGCTCTTGCTGCTGAAGTAGGGACCTTTTTTCCATAGGATTACATGAGATAATGAAGACACAAATTACAGAGGTTTCTCTTCTGATTAAGCAGCCTGTTGCTCCCTGACACCACAAGAACAGCTCAAACAAGAAATCATTACTTGGTGTGATTAACCATATATCATTAATAGCTCTAGTACCCAATCTATAGCATGTCATAGAATCATCGAATCATTAGGGATTGGAAGGGACCCCAAAAGATCATCCAGTCCAATCCCCCTGCCACAGCAGGATCACCTAGACCAAG
>JAOXOE010032859.1:0-10664 GCA_028565055.1 Phoeniculus purpureus
CCCCCGGCGGGCCGGCCCCCCCCGTCCTGTTCGCCGTCAGGGCCATGTTTCACTGCATCCCGCTGTGGCGGTGCAACCGCCATGTGGAGTCCATCGATAGGAGACACTGTTCGCTGGCCACCGTGCCCGAGGAGATCTACCGCTACAGCCGCAGCCTGGAGGAACTGCTGCTGGACGCCAACCAGCTCCGAGAGCTGCCCAAGGTGAGCGGAGGGGGTGGAGTGTGTGGTGTGTACAGAGGATACAGGGGTTGGGGCCGCAGGCACAGGATGGGAATGTATGCAGTGATTAATATGAGCGTCATCGGAATTGCGAGACCTTGAAGGGTATTATACCCTCCCCTTCCCCTCCTTTTCATAGATAATATCTGCTCCATACATGGGAAAAGCAAAACCCTCGAGCAGATACCTATGGTATGTGTCTGTCTTGCAATCCTGGAAACCTAGTGATGCAAAACCCGAGAGCCTAATAGGTTTTTTTCTCTGTGTAAGTAGCGCACTCTGGTCAGTGTTTTGCTTATTGCGTCGAACACGTCGCTGGATTCTTTTGCATCTTACATTAGGGTTGCATCAGAGAATTGTTTAGGTTGGAAAAGACAGTTAAGATACTCGACTGCAACTATAACCCTACTCTACCAAGCCCACCGCTAAGCCATGTCCTTGAGCACCATGCCTACACGACTTTGTCTTCAAAAGTGCATTCAGTTCCAGTTTAATGTGGTTTTGAGACACGAGGAAGTACCTGCCAACACAACTTTCTGGCTGGTATGCGGTGTGTTTGCTAGAGAAACTCCATCAGTGGGGCACTGCTCAACTCCAGGGATATGAAGGGAGTGGAGGATGTGCTCGATGCTTGGCTTGTTGAACTTCGGATGTTTTTCCTTTTCAAACTTTGGGCACCTCGAAAGCCTTTGTGAACTACGATTGGTTTGATAGTGGAGGGGAAATCTTATTTGGAAGCTGAGCTTTTTAAAAGCATGTGTGCTCTTACTGACTTGGAATCTAAGAAAGTGAAATCACTAGCCAGAAAAACAACTTTGTTTTTGCTTGAACCAACATTGCCCTGTTCAGACCAAAACTTAAACAACTTTTCTTTTAAACTGAGTTGCTGCACGGAAACTCTTTTTTCACTCTGCAGAGTAAGAGTAGTCATGGTGGAGAAGCAGAGACAAAAAAGAGGTATTATGGGCAGTGATAAAGACATTCACCTGAACAGATGATTTAAATTTGGCTTTTTCTTTAGAACATCCCGAGCACAGGTTTGCATCTTGTTGTGACTGAGCTCTTTATTCTTCTGAAGCAGAACTAGACTGGTTTACATAGCCTCTGTGTGGATGTGACTATTTTTACTAACCACAGTTTCTGCTGTCTTTGTGCACAGGCTAAACTCAGAACTCGGGAGCCTCTTTCTTTTTGTACTGTAGTGTTGGCTTTTAGGCTTGCAAACTTCTAATTACAGGGGCATTGCATGTGTTCATGACTGAACGCCCATCGAGACCTCTGGCTCTTCTTTGTTTTAAAGTGTAATAAATCCACCATAAACTGGTTGCTGTAGACACATGTAAATGATATCTGTTGTTCGTGGTATTAGAGGGTGTTTATTTCTGTAAATAGACTGCAATTATTAATAATCTCCTGTCCTGGTTCCTTCCTTGAACTGTAATACGTGAAATAGCCATTTCATAGCTAAAAGGACCGTTTATTACTTAATGTGAGTCCACAGTATATGTGAAAAAATACTTGTGAAAAATAGCTGAGAGTGTAAAAAGAAAGAAAAAAAAGCAACCCAGGCTCACTGACATTGAGGTGGAACTGAGTAAAAGTTGCAGTTAGCAGGGTGTTTGTTTTTAAAGTGCCTGGATCAGGTTACAGGAGTGCCTAAATATACTGTAGAAATACATCGTGGGGTTTTGGCTCCAGGAGGAGGAAACTGATGAAATACAACCACAGAAAGATACTTGTAGCATCTGTCCTGAGTACTTTGTGCAGTTACAGGAAGGCGTTTTTATTAGGGCTTCCTGCAGGGAACCTATGAACTTTCCTTGTCAGTTCCTTATTGAGGTGTTCTGACAAATGGAACATAGTGCAATCATCTTAGGTAAGTTTTGAGTACAAAACTGTAGCTGCAGTCCTGTATGTGAAACTGATCTCTTGAAGGGTAGTGGATGGGAATGAGCCCTGTTTAACATTTCTGCCAGGAATACTATAGTAGTAGTCTGAATTGGGAGAGTAGTGGAAGATCTCCCCGTGGTAGGTAGCCACAGGGTACACTGCCCATTCCCCTTCATGATTAAAAGGGTAGCGTCAATGAAAGGTACAGATACATTATTTGAAATAAGTACAGAAAGTTGGTGCACACCATACCTCTCACAGAGAAAACACAAGGGTGTGTAATTAACAAAGTGTTAGGTCAGCAGAGATCTTAGTGGCTGGTACGCCCTTAATCTAGTGTAATGCATGATCTTAGTCTTGCCTCCATTAAGTTTCTTCTCTGTGTGCATAAAGGCAATAACACAAAATCAGACTGGTTTTGGCCTAAGGAATTGAGGAGACTTTTTTTAACTCTCAGCGGCCAGTCGTTTAGATCTTTTCCTGCACTTGGCATTCTGAAGTTCACAGTGATTTGTACGGGTTCCTGGTGAATCATCAGTGGGCTGTGCTGATGCCGTAATATATCCCGTAACACTGATAAAGTAATCTCACTGAGATGGTTGTGATCCTCCATAGGAAACTGCTGCTGTATAGGCTGACCTTGAAATAGTGAGGACTAATTGCCCTGTAGACTCTGTGACTCAGCAGAAGTTGCTGTATAGCTGGTTGTCACAGAAAACTCCAACTGCATCCCTATTCTTCATTCTACATACTGGTGGTTCAGACCTTCCCAGTGTGGGCAGGTGTGGTCTGAAGTGCCTGTCACAGCAAGCAGGAGGTCTTTTTCTTCCAGCTTTGCTATGTTACAAGTATGAGACATTGATGATAGCTTTATTTCTAGACATCTGCTTTCTTTACACTTGCACAACTTTTTCTGCCCCTTCAAACGTAAGACTTTCTGAGGCAGATAAGTATTAGCAAGTGGCATGTTGGAACATGGGGACCTGTGTTTGTCTCAAGTTGATGAGATGACTCGAGATGCATATATAATGCTTCCCAGTTCTCCCTACCCTCCCTTTCCATAAATTAGCCATTAAAGGTGGTGTTTGGTTTGCTCCAATGTACCAATAATTGTTTTCTTCCTCTCAGATTGAAAATGTTTTTCTTTGCCCTCTGTTCTTGCCCCTTCTCTGCTGCCTCCCAGGCTCCCTGTGGTGTTCTTGTCCTTCCTGCAGAGTAAGCCAGCCTGGTGTGAAGTGCTGGAGGAGCAGACTGTTTACTATAGAGTGGCAAGTGGTTTTCTAGAATACTGAGGTCTCTCTAGTGTTTCTGGGCAGATATGGCTGTTCTTCCACAGGCCAGCAGTTTCTAGCTGCCAGCATGCTTCTCACCCCTTCTGCTTTAAAGAGCTGCACCCTTCAGTCTCAAAAGGAGGAGCTTTTTAGAGGGCCTGTGGTAGAGTGTGCTTAAATAATTGCTTCTTCTGTGCTGGATGTTAAGTGCCTTCTGTGGGATATTTCGTTTATCTGATTCGATTGAAGAGAAAATAATAGTGTGTGATCCCCAGTGTGCAGAGAGTGACTTAAAAATGTAGTTTGTGGTTTTTTTCCCTAAGCCTGTACCCATGTTATTTTCCTTACGAGTGAAAACTCAAAGGCTTTTTCAGCTTGATCTGTAATGTGTAGTGTATCAATTACTACCCGTCAAAAGTGTAGTGTTTGTGATATTACACCCAGGAGTGGGTTTTCTGGCAAGTTGCTTTGAAGCAGGAAAAGAATGCATTTTGCACAGTGCCTTTCAATAGCTGCTGTAGTGAAAAGCATCAGATAAAATATTTTGAGTTCTACGTAGATTGGTCTGCCTTTGAAATGTTGTCTCCTACTCCTGTACATTAGAATTTAAGGGCCAGTACATTCTGTCAGCTTAATTTCTTTGCATATTGAATTTGCAGGACAAAACTGGATTGCTGCATTGTTTTTATTTTTTCCACTGGTAAAAAAAATAGAAATATCTTGTGAACTTTTGTATGAAGGATTATATTTTGGTTTTTATCTGAAATCACTTTTCCACCAATGCAAATGATATTTCATCTGAAACAGCTTATAGCTCGTGTTTTGCTGCTGTTTTGTCTCACTGTTACTCAGTTGCTTTACTCAAAATCCTTTTGGGTAAAAGCAAAATACCAAATCCTTTCATGTGAGACTTCTTACAGATGTTGTTCGTGAAAGCTCCAAAAGAGAAAAGAAATGCTCTGTATGTATCTGATGTAGCTTAAGAGTCTGCTGAACTTTCTTGCTTTGTGAATGATTTTTGTGTAGTGTTTAAACCTCACGTGATGCAACTGTGAATCATTCCACTTCCCTGTTGGAGTTTAGCGTTTGTGTGTGTCGTCTGTGGTTGTTCTTCCTGGTGTTACATTCTAAAGCTTCTCTATAGAGGTCTTTTAGTGGTGCAAAACCCCTTCCCTGAGAGACTTGGTTATTAAACCCTAGCCTCCTCCGGTGCAGTGTTAGAGAAGCCAACGGTGTGCTTGGCGTTTGCCTTATGAGGTGTCTGTGTGTCTCTATAAAACGTGGTGTTGAAATCCAGAGTGCGGTTATCAAACCGAAACTCTGTAGAAACTCCTTAAGAAAAAGATCCTCTGTTCTTCCCACAGCACATCTCTTTCTCAGGGAAAAAAAACTTCACTGGTCTACCATGGTTTTTCCCATTATGCAACCGCAAGCCTGAAAGTGTCTTGCTTGATCAGTAGCCAGTGATCTGTGTGAAGAGATCACTATCATCTTATACCACTCTTTAAGTTTGTAATGTGGCTTGTAACCAGCCTTTCTTAAGGTGTAAACATTTAGAAGCTTTATTTTGGTTTTTGTCAAATTGATAGACCTCATTGCAGAGATCTGGTGGGACATCTTGCATGGTTGGAGCCCTGCAATGGATGGATGCAGGCTATTTGAGGAGAACAGATCTGTACGGCAAGGACAGGGAGTTACCCTTCCTGTGTGAGAGAAGTATAGATATGTGAATCTTTCCCATGGGATGGATGATGGGTCAGCTGGGAGCAGGTCAAGACTAGTGAGATGATGTTATTTTGGGTGTTTGCTGCAGGCTTCCTGCTCAGGAAGAAGCAGTAGATGATGCTGCCTTCATACAGTGGCCCTGGAAGCTTCATATTCACATGCCAAGGTCTGCACTGGGGTCTTGAACCACCATGACATCTGCTGGAAGGACAACGCAGCGGGATGTGAGCAATCACAAAGTGTTCGGAAGTTAGTTCATTGATGGCTTTGCAGTACAGGTGATCATGGAGTCAATGGACAGACTTGGACCTTTTACTTACAAACAAGAGAGTTTGTAAGGTCCACATTGTAAGTGGAAGACGTAAGTTGTGAAGGTAAGAGTTGCAGTGGCTGTCGTGACCACGGCCACCTTGTCTGTGACTGAGATGGTAGAGCTCAGGATCCTGAGAGGAGGAAACAGGTCAAAAAGCAGCATCATAACCCTAGACTTCAGGAAATGGACTTTAATACACTCAGGGATCTGCCTGGAGGTGGTTGATAAGAAAGATGCTTATGCTGCCATTGAGAGGGACTTTGACAGGCTGGAGAAATGGGTGGACAGGTGTTGCACAAAGCTCAGTAAAGAAACACTTCAGTGCAGGCTGGGCAAAAAGCCCAGGGTGATAGGGTTGGACAAGTTGACAAGAAGCCAGAAATGCTCCTTCATGGCAAAGAAAGCAAAGGGTATCCTGGGCTGTGTTAGGGAAAGTATTGCCAGCAGGTGACCCTTCTTCTGTGGGCAGCACTGGGGGAAACACCTGGAGTGCTGTGTCCAGCTCTGGGCTTCCCAGAAGAAGAACCATGAGAACACTGGACTACATCTTGCAGTGGGCCACAAGGGCTTGGAGCATCTGTCTTGAGAAGAGGCTGAAAAACTGGGGTAGTTTAGCCTTCAGAAGAAGTAGTTTTATGGGATCTTATTCTACATAATTGCCTGATGAAAGGATGTAAAGAACATAAGGCAAAAATATTACAGGGTGCCCTGTGTACATTATTGGAGATGATGGGCATGGACTGAAACACAGAATATGTTGTCTGGAATTAAAAAACCACCTTTTCTATTTTTTACTATGAGGGAGGTCAGACACTGGCACAGGTTTTCCGGATAGGTTTTGTACCCTTCGCCTTTGGAGATACTCAAAACCTTACCAGGCATGTCTCTGGGTGACCTGCTCTAGATGTTTTGAGCAGGGGTTTTGGGTGAACTAGATGGTCTCCAGAGGTGCCTTCCAACCTCAACTGTTGTATGGTTCTGTAGAGAACATACCAAGAACTTTACCTGTCCTCAGCTTTAATGATGCAAATAGAGTTGTCATGTTTTCACTGTCTATTCATCCTCAAATGTTTAATTGCACTTTAAATGCATGATACTATCAATATTAAAAATAGTTATCCCTGCTCCCTGCAGAGGTTGAGAATTTGTGCCTTTTGGCATAAAATTTGGAATATCACAGAGGAAGAACTTTGATGTCCTCCTTGACTGCTCAGAAGGTTTTGGTTTGCTTAGTTTGAAATGAAAGGCAGGGGTTTTTGTAATAACAGATGAGTTCTACAGATTTATTTTTAACCTGTGTTGAAATAAAGTATTTCTTAGAATCACAGAATTGTTTAGTTTGGAAAAGACCTTCAAGATCATAAAGTCTAACCATTAACCCAACTGCCCCAAGCCCACTTCTAAACCCTGTCCTGAAGCTCCACATCTGCATGACTTTTAAACACATCCAGGGATGGCAGTTCAACCACCTCCCTGGGCAGCCTTTTCTGAGGCCTGATGACCCTTTCAATAAAGAAGGTTTTCTAACGTCCAACCTAAACTTCCCCTGGTGCAACTTGAGGCCATTTCCTCTTGCCCTGTCACTTGTTACTTGTGAGGAGAGACCAACTCTCACCTTTCTACAGCCTCCTTGCAAGTAGTTGTAGACAGCAGTGCGGTCTCCCCTCAGCCTCTTTTTCCTCAGACTAATCAGCACCAGCTCCCCCAGCTATTCCTCACATGATTTGCTCTCCAGAGCCTTCATCAACCCTGTTGCCCTTCTCTGCACCTGCTTTAGCACCTCAGTGTCTTTTTGTGTTATGTTTCTATAACTTATAGTTGTATTTTTTGTTTTCCCTGGAAGTTGTGTATTGTTGGAGTAAATTGGTAGTAAACCCTTCTCTGTGTGATGTACACACAAAGAAGACAAGGTCTCTGGGCAGATTGTACATTTGTAGCTCTAAAATAAATGTTATGATTATACTTAATGATTATATATAGAGTTTCTTATCTAATTATGTCAGTTATTCTAAAGAGAGATGTTACCTCCTGCCAACAGTCTTGCATACTGGAACAGCACACTACAAATTCATTAGTGAAATTGAAGGTGGGATGGTTTTTTGTTTTTATTGGTTTTTGGTTTTTTTTAATTTGCCTCCAAATGGCAAATGCACTTAACAGCAATTAATCAATATTTCATTGTAGCAGATATTTTCTGTCTCTCTCAAAGGCAGTGATAGTCGCTCCTGCTGCTGTGCGCTGATGGCTGTGGCATCAAATGCTTTTTAACCTTTGCTGTCTCTACTTAATTGACTTAAATGAGAAAGTAAATCCTTGCCTGTCAGGAAGCAGCATGAGGCATCCTGTTGAATGCATCACTCAGAGAAGCATTTTTATGTAGTGATGGTGTTTCAGATAGGATAGTGCCTTGGTCATTTCAGGATGAGTGGTAACAGCCAAGACTAGGAGCAGCAGCTGACCCATTGTTGAATGTAGTGCAGAAAAACAGCGGGTGCTTTGAGAAGAGGGACCAGACATGCAGTGGGTAGAGGTTGACTGCCAGTGTCAATAAAGCATCAGTTACCATTTTTGCTCACGTCCTGTAGACTCTTGTCCTACAACCCTTCTACGTGTCCCGTCCTTTGTATCTGGCTTTGAAGCATTCATTGGAGGGGGGGGTAGCAGTTTGCTGTACCCGGTTCTGTTTAGGCTCTGTGCCCACAAATGGATCCTTCAGTATACTCTCTCTTGCTGTGAAATCTAGTTATTCTACTACTGTTTTGTGTGGATTTCTTGCTCCCATGCCATCTTTCACTAATGACAAAATAGGTGCTAAAATGCTGCAAAACCAAAGTACAGCTTCAATAGTTTCTACAAACATGGATTGGGCTTGTGAAACTCTGTTCTAGGATGCCAAAAATCTGTAGCAGTTCTGGTTTTGCCATGAAATGTGTGGGGCAGTTGTCCATGTCTGCAGAGCAAGTGGGCAGAGGACTGTGTCTCTTGAGGAAAAGCTCGCCCTCCCTTCTCCACCTCTGCTTTTCTGCCAAGTGGGGAATGTGCTTGTACGTAGGAGAGCTTCGTTATTAAACATATCCCCAGGAAGCAGAGCACTTGAACTCGGTGCTGCTTCTGCCTTGAAGGATTGAACCCTTTCTCTCCTTAGAGAGGAACAAAAAAACCAGAAGTGTGTTTTCCTCAAAAATGTTTGGTGTCCTCTGCTTTCTTGCTGAAGCCAATGGTGCAGACCAAAAACGCCCAACTTCTAGGGGATTCGGTGGTCTGGTGATTTTGGACCTCATCTGGGGAGCTGTGGAATGTTGTGTCAGGTCATTTAGTGGACTTGATGCCTTGTCTTGTGAACTGCTTTGCTCATAAAAGTCTAATTGCACTTTCTGCTTGTGTTAGCCTGAAGAAAAGACCTTTCCCAGCTCTTTCTAGGGCAGTGTGAAAAGGGTGGGGAAGGATTGAAATGCCCCTTACCTGGCAGCTTAGAGTATATGTAGCTGCTGAGTGGAAGTGAAGGCTTCGCTCAGTGGTTTTTGTTTCCAAACTAGGAGAAGAAAATGAAGCCTGGAGTAAGATTTGAGGCAGGAATGCAATTAGGAGTTGAACTGTGTTTAAAGTCTGTTACTTTTTATTCTGGAGCGTAGACATCCTTCAGCTGCTCAGCTATAGGTTTGGATAATGAGTACAATAAATGTAGATGGTGTTTGAAACAGGACCTAGTAATGCATGGTGTACCGGCAGTTGACTTAATTCCTCTTTGAGTATAATGTTGATTCCTGAAGAAGCCTCACAAACTAAGGCAGCGTGTGTGGATGTTGAAAGTCCATGGTGATGTCTAAAATTGGTGGGGTTTTATTCTAAGGGAAAAAAACTTGATGTAAGAGCAAGTACTCACAAATTTGCAGCAGCGGCTCAAGTTCCTGCTCATAAAAAAAACAAAGAAATTTTTTTATATCATGTAAATATAACCAAAAATTAGAGTTAATTTGCAGTTTTCTTCTCCTTTTATTTGCAGTTTTCTTCTCCCTTTCACACTAATTTCTGCTGCTCATGCTGGACCATCTCAAAAATTAGCCAGTGGAGTTCATTAAAGTCTCTAATTTGAATTCTCTTTGCTGCAAGCAGCAGCCTTTTAGTGGAATGTTTAACACAGTAAATGTGTAGTTGTGCTACCTGTGCTGCATGGATTGAGAGTTTGATGTGTCTCTAGCACTAGGAAGGCTCCAAATGGTGAGATATTGCTCCTTCTCTTAAACCATGCTAGCTGGAAGTAGGACTTTGCTCTTCTGTGATTTTTATTTAAATTGCTTATTGTTTTAATCTATTTCCATTTATTTAGTTAGTTTTTCCATCAGGACGGTGCTGGAGCATTCAGGCAGGATTCTGGGGTGTGAATGTGTTTTGTTGCAGGAGTGAACCATTGAAAGAAGGCCAGAAATATGTTGCATTGGCCACTTTCTCAGGAGAAAATCTTTGAATTTTATCAATCTTACTAGTTTTGCTTAGTTCTGTTAACTTTTCCCCTACTATCGAGACTGCCAGTTGTGGTATTCTGTTTAAAAAATAGAAGTATTAAAACGAGAATTACGAGAATTCTGGTGTCACACAGTTTATTTTTTGGTGAGTCACACACTTATCTTTTCTTCAGTTGGCTGACGTTGACCCAGTTTTGTCAGAATAAAGCTCTTTTTTAAAAAATATGAGGCTGAGTGGAGGGGAGAGGCTTGGTTATTTTTCCAGTATGAGAAGGGCTTTACTCAAGACACGTGTTTTTAGAAAGTCCTTATCAATAGAAACTATTGATATCAAATTATTTGTTAGCAGGAGAAGCTTCAGTTGAGGATTGGGAATTGCCACTACATAGAGAGTTGTAGGCTTCTTTAGTGCTGGCACATATGGAATTGTCTCATTGAATCCCTATTAATTAGGCTGGTGAAACTAAGCAGCGTTGAAAGTGTTGCCAAGACACTTTTGGAGATGTGGGGTCTGCAGTCAAAACGTGCTGTTGGAGCCTGCTGCTCTGGCTTACAACTGTATTGCACTGGGTTTGTGCTAGAGCTTTCCAAATAGAGCTAGGATTGTGTCTGAGGTACTGAATAAACAGCGTGTTTCTGATTGGCATTTAAGGCATCATAAATACATATAAATATATGTGTACCTAAATAGTCTGTACTTATATAAAGTTCTTCACTGAGAGAGTCATTGGCCACTGGAATGGCCTGCCCGGGGAGGTGGTGGAGTCGCCGTCCCTGGAGC
>JAOXOE010032861.1:0-10662 GCA_028565055.1 Phoeniculus purpureus
GGAAGGCCACAAGAAGGTCACCTCGCAGCCTCCTCTTCTCCAGACTGAACAGCCCCAACTCCCTCAGTCTGTCCTCAGAGGAGAGGTCCTCCAGCCCACTGATCATCCTTGTGGCCCTCCTCTGCACATGTCCACATCCTTCTTCTTGTAATAAGGGCTCTAGAACTGTATGCAGTATTCCAGGTGGGGAGGTGGGGTCTCACCAGAGCCAAGTAGAGGGGGAGAATCACCTCCCTCGACTTGCTGGCCACATTTCTCCTGATGCAGCCCAGGATCCGTTTTGCCTTCTGAGCTGCAAGTGCACACTGCGGGCTCATGTTGAGCTTCTCGTCCACTAGCACCCTCGAGTCCCTCTCCTCAGGGCTACTCTCCAGCCAGTCACTGCCCAGCCTGTAGTTGTGCTTAGTAATCTTCAGAGAATCAATCAGATTCCTTTTCCTAGAGCAAATCAATCAACCAATCAGTTTCACATGCCTGACTCTGCATGTTTAGTACTAAGGAATCACAAAGCACCCACTTGGATTTCCTTAATAACATGTTTCCCTTCCTTTTAACACAGAGAGACTGCTAAATACTTTAGAGGGCAAATACACAGACATTTACGTTACTAGCTTCTGTAAACTCTGATCCTGCTGTAGTGGGGGAATTGGACTAAATGATCTTTTGTGGTCCCTTCCAATCTCTGATGTTCTGTGATTATCTGTGATTCCCTCCTCTCTTATCTAACTTCTGGTACCAAGCCTGCCCTTGGAAGACCCACATTGAAACTCTGTAGTGCGGGCTGGAGAAATTAAACTGTACAGAGGTGTTGCACTTCCATGCCTTGCAACAGTACCACACACATTTAGAGAAACAATTCCCCTTACTCCAGTCACTCTCTACCAGATTCAAGGCATATCTCTGATGATTAGTATACAAGGGATAGTTTTCAAGTATTTGCCTTCTTTTTGCACATTTCAAAGGAACAAACAGTTCCTTTTGCTTTGCAGTGGTGCCAGACAACCAGAGGAAGGTGATGGAGAGGAGATCACAGAATTATAGAACATTGGGGATTGGAAGTGACCTTGAAAGATCATCCAGTCCAATCCCCTGCCACAGCAGGATCAGTTAGACCAACTCATACAGGAAAATATCCAGGAGGGTTTTAAACATCTCCAGGGAATGAGACTCCACAACACCCCTGGGCCAGCCACTTCCAGTGCTTTGCCACCCTTTTTTCGTCCCTGCTCCTCTCAGTTTCAGTTTGGCTGGAAGAAAATCTTTCACCGCTGGTTGTGCTGGATATATTCTGGGCTTTATTCTGTCTCAATTAAGAACGATTAAATTTTTCAATTTTCTAAAATAAAATCACGTATCTAGTGGTTTATATATATTTAAGGCCTATTGTTGCCCCTCATTTCAAGAAGGACATGGAGATGACGGAGAGTCCAGCACAGAGCAACGAAGATGAAAGAAGTAGGACACCTCCCTGATGAGGAAAAGCTGAAGGACCTGGGTCTCTTTAGACTAGAGAATAGGAGACAGAGGGCTGACCTCATTAGTGTTGATAAATATGTGAAGAGTGGGTGTCAGGAGGATGCAGCCAGGCTCTGCTCAGTGTCATCTAATGACAGGACAAGGGGCAATGGGTGTAAGCTGGAACAGAGGAGGTTCTACATCAATATCAAAAGAAACTTCTTCCCAGTGAGGGTAACAGAGCACTGGAAGAGGCTGCCCAGGGGGCTTGTGGAGTCTCTGTCTCTGGAGATGTTCAAAACTCATCTGGATATGTTCCTGTACGACTTGGTCTAGGTGATACTGCTGTGGCAGGGGGATTGGACTGGATGAACTTTCGAGATCACTTCCAATCCCTGATGTTCTATGATTCTGCAATATTGGTAGCTTAGAAAAATCAACTGTCAATGAAAGAGCAAGATTTACAGTTTCTCTATAATTCCATACCCATTCTTCTGCTTGTGAAAGCAGTAGCAGGCAGATACTCTTGAAAGCCCCTGCATCTCCAAAATTAGCTCTGGCTGTGTTCTTACATGCACAGACCATTGTTCCAAGAATGATGAAGGGCAAAGTGCCCCAAATGCACACATTCCTAAATCAAATATTTGCAATTTTGGAGCAATTCTGAGAAATTGTTTTGTTCCATGAACAGATATTCACTGCTCAGCGCACATTCCTTTCGGATTAGTTTCAAACTTTCTGCTGCCTGTCCCTATATGGATAGATAAGTCTAAGAAAAAAAAAGGGATGCTGACATTAAAAAGAGGTTTTCTTGCTACTCCATACTGGATAAATTGCTTTTAAGGGCTTTTTCTGCTTTTCTTATAAATTTTGAAAGCATACTTATGGCCTGTTAAGAGTACTGGATTGACAGGCACTGAGAACTGTTCAGCAGCACAGGCAGCAGAAGTGAAAGTTTTCTTAGAATGGCTCTTTGGATGGGTTTTCACCTTTCCTAGGTTGAACAGAAGTACATCCTCTACCTCCATTTAGTGTTTAAGTCTTCTCTACAAAGTGATAGTAACTTCACCAGGTATTTTGAAGAAAACAGTGATAACCTCATTTCATGTCGATTATGAAGCTTTGATTAATTAATATTACCTTTATTTGGTTAAATAACAGAGCTGTGTTCTAAGTTTAAAAAATAAATGTTTCATTTCATTGAAATAGATAATTCCTGAACTCAAAGCTTACAGATCCTGATTCTCAAAGGTGACTGATGTTGCCTCTCATCAAAGGCAACTGATGAACTGTACAGTACAATTAATTTATCTGATGTTTGTTGTGATATTCACAGAATCCTAGAATGGCCACGGTTGGAAGGGAACTTAAAGATCAGCCAGTCCCAACCCCCTGCACAGGCAGGGACACCTTCACTAGATCAGCTTACTCAAGCCCCAGCCAACCCGGCCTTCAACACTATCATGGATGGGGCTGCCACAACTTCCTTGGGCAACCTGTTTCAGCACCTCACCACCCTCACAGCAAAGAATGTTTTCCTCATGCCCAACCTCAATCTCCCCTCTTCAAGTCTGTAACCCTTTCCCCTTGTCCTCTTGCTACTACCTGTGCCAAAGCCTTCCCCCAGCTTTCTTGTAGCCCTTTCTTTCAGAGATTGGAAAGCTGCTCAATGGTCTCCTGAGAGCCTCCTCTTCTCCAGGCTGAACAACTCCAGCTTGCTCAGCCTGTCCTCACAGGGGAGGTGCTCCAGCTCTCTGATCATTTCAGTTGCTCCTCTGGACATCTTCCAGGAGCTCTGTTGGGCAGATTTTGGTTGTTAGGAGGACTCTGAGTGCTTCCCTGTATTGCATGTGCTGTGGAGAGGCCAGCTGGAGTTTGGACCCTGCAAAAAAGCCTTCATAATTCTGCTTATGCCAAGTAAAGGACTTGTGCATGCTTGCAGACATAACAGTGTTTGTGAGTACAGTGTCTTTTTCCTGGAATTGGGTACTCTTTCAAAATTCAATAGAAAAAATATCCAGAAATACTGAGTGCTGAGGTTCTTCTAATGTTTATGGTTTTACTATGTAGGAGTGGATAAAACATGTTGCACAAGGAAGGGATTTTTTAAAATTCTTGGCTAGAGTGCCTCATAGTCCTTAGATTTCTTGGTAATGAAGTTACCAACAAAACTCAGTAATTCTCAGCAAGCTAACATCCTGAGTTTTCTCACAGCAGTTCAGAACTTCCTCTCCTAAGAAGTAATAGTGTTTGTTATCGAACTTTTCTTATGCAGCTGTGCTTTTGACGAGGTAAGGGAAGCCGTGTCCCCATAGCTAAAGATCAACATGGCAAATGTGGAGATCTTCCAGACTCTGATAAAAGGCATGAAAAATCACAGAATTACAGAACATTAGAGATTGGAAGGGACCTCAAAAGATAATCCAGTCCAATCCCCCCACCACAGCAGGATCCCCTAGATCAAGTCGCACAGAATGCCTGCTTTTCTGTTAAGAATGCTGCACAGCCAATGCAGGAAAAGGCAACCATAATGTTTACCTAAGCCTGCACACGTTTGCTGTGAATTTATCTCATGAAGCTGTTAGAATATTCAAATATCACAAACATGCATGACTTGGCTTCACATAGTGTGAGACAAAGTGAAGACAATCTAAAGATGCCTCAAAATGAACAATGTTTTAAAACGACACTCAGAATACTTTGCCTCTTACCACCAAAAGCTGAGAGCATTTACTGTGAAAGGCTGAGGGAGATGGGTCTCTTTATCCTGGAGCAGAGCAGACTGAGGGATGACTGCATTAATGTTGATACACAGGTGAAGGATGAGTGACAGGAGGATGGAGCCAGGCTCTGCTCAGTGTCATCTAATGATAGGACAAGGGGCAATGGGTATCAGCTGGAACATAAAAGATTCTACATCCATATGAGAAGAAACTTCTTCCCGGTGAGGGTGACAGAGGAAGGGGCTGCTTGGAGAGGTTGTGGAGTCTCCTTCTTTGGAGATGTTTAAAACCTCCTGGATATGTTCCTGTGAGACTAGAGCTAGGGGATCCTGCTGTGGCAGGGGGATTAGACCAGATGATTTTTCGAGGTCCTTTTCAACACCAGACATCCTGTGATTCTGTAATCTTATGAAAGAGGAGACTGTATGTGCCATTAGTGACAAAATATTGCACAGAGCAGAAGGACAGGGAAACAGAGTCTGCTGACTGTTATCTTCCTGCATCTTCTGTATATTTCAAGATTTGGGATGATTTTCATTCTAGGTAACAGTAGCATGGACTTTCACAGTAGACTATACAGAAAAGACACTATACAGACACTATACACCATACAGAAGAGACACACTCAAGGCTCTGCCCAACTGCCAGAGAACTTAGACCATCTACAGGGGACAGGATATCGTCTATAATGTATTTTAGAGTGGAGCACAGGAGGCTCATGTCTCAAACTGCAGCCACTATAGCTTTTTCACAGGGTGCTGAGCATCCTGAACGAAGAGGGTATCTGAACAAACTGTTCCTGCCTGCAGGAAGTTCAGAAGGTTGCACAGCAGTTAAGGTCTTGAATACATAAAATTCTGATCTGCTGCCAGATCTTACTAGCCTTAAAATTAATTCTGCCAAAGGATTTAAGGCTGCTATTTTTGCAAAAATTGTGTGGTGTGCGTTCTGCCCATATTTTCAGAAGTAGTTGTCGGTAATGGACATCTTGGTTTTGAATTGAAAGTCACTGTCAGCCACAGCTTAATGATTACAGATGTTGTGAGCTTTGAAAAGCAGATTCAATTGACAGTGACTTTCATCATCAGGCCTAAGAAGAGACTAGGAAACAGAACTCTTGACAATATTACATCTACTGGTTGCTTCCATCAAATTCTAATGTTTTGCCCAATATAGCTTAAAATTAAAACCAAACTGCTAAAATTTGTTAGATTTTAGCACACTCTTTTGTCTGCATCATTGTCCCCCAAACATCCAGGCTGGATTTTGTGTGTGTCTGGCCTCTTTTCCATGGAAAAGAGTTGATGTTTCAGTTCTACTTAAGTCTAGTTAAGTCTTGAAAGCAGGACCAAGAAACTCTGACAGGAATAGCGAGAAATACATTCAGATAGCATGAATTAAGAGAAAAGCAAGGATCATAGACTCATAGAATCATCACAGCTGGAAAGGTCCTCCAGGATCATCAAGTACAGCCCTCATCCCAACATCTCCCTTACTCCCTAGACCATGGCAACAAGTGCTCTAGCTACTTGGATATAAACACCTTCAGGGATGGGGAACCCACCACCTCCTTGGGCAGCCTGTTTCAGTGCCCAGCCACTCTCTCAGGAAAGAATGTCTTCCTAAGATCCAGTCTAAACTTCCCTTAATGCAACTTGAGACCATTTTTCCTCATTTCTTCATTAGAGATTTGGGAGAAGAGACCAGCACCAGTCTTACTTCAACCTCCTTTGAAGCAGTTGTAGTGAGCAAGAAGGTCTCCTCTCAGCCTCCTCTTCTCTAGACTAAATAACTCCAGCTCCGTCAGCCACTCTTCATAGGTTATGGTTTCTGGACATCTCACCAGCCTCATTGCCCTTCTCTGGCCCTGCTCTAACACCTCGATGTGCTGCATACTTCCTATCTTCTTGGCACCCAAAACTGGACCCAGTACTCAAGGTATGGTCTCAAGAGTGTAGAGTACAGGGGCACCAACACGTCCCTAAGAGAAGACAGAATAACAACAAAAGCATCTTCAAAGGTTTGCTTGGCAGCTTTTTCAATAAGCAAAATACTTTCTTAGAGTTTGTGGGAAGACAAACAAGACACTGCAGATAATACTGGAACAGAGTTAAGAAGTTAAGCTACCCTCCCTACCATGCTCATTCGCTTGATGATTAGGATGCCTAAAGGATCAGAAAGTTTACGTAGTAAAAGCCAAGCAGCCACATTATGTTCTACAATACATTTCCAAAGGAAAATTGTTTTCTTGAATTGCTCACTAAACTGCAAGCATCACTGTTTGTGGTCTTATTCAATAGTGATCATTACAGACAAAACCCCCTACAAATCAAGAACATTGCTGGCTTCTAAACTTTGGGGACAGGGGGATGATGTTAATTTCATGTATCTTTAAAAACTTGCTGGGAAAATGTATGTTTTCAATTAATTGATAAAAGCTGACTTTAATGAACTGTTTGGACCACTTACTGCCTTGTTGACAGTCATCATTCCTTGTGGTCATTCTGACACGTGATTTGTGTATTTCACCACTGAGATTTTTCATTTTGAAACTGTTAATACACTGAAAATCATTCCAAAAAAAAGTCATAATGACAAAAATGTATAAATATGGAGCCCGGTTTGAAATCAACAGAAGTGAAAAATAAGAAACCTGAAATAAACAGAATTGAACAAGAAACATGAATGTACGTCATGGATGATTCTTAAGGTTAATTTATGTTTAAATTACAGCCAAATAACCATTAAAAACATTTACAGAAGACAACAGGGCATTTAAAGTGTATTGCATAAGAAAATTGTCCTTCTTTCCCTGTACTCAGCATTAATATGCTTGCCATTCATAGAACCATAGAACATTAGGGATTGGAAGGATCACCTAGACCAAGTTACACAGGAACATATCCAAGTGGGTTTTAAACATCTCCCGACAAGGAGACTCAACACCCTCCCTGGGCAGCCCGTTTCAGGGTTCTTTCACCCTCACTGGGAAGAAGTTCCTTCTCAGGTTGATATGGAACCTCCTCTGTAGCTCATACCCATTGCCCTTTGTCCTATCATTAAATGACACTAACAAGAGTCTGGCTCCATCCTCCTTTCATGTATTATAAACATTAATGTGGTCACTCTTTAGTGTCCTTTTTTAGATGCAGCTTCCATGACTGAAAGGAATATATATATATATTATAATAATAGAATATATTATATTATACAATACATTGTGTGTGTATATATAGTGTAATGTACTGTATAATATATTGTATATATTATATGTGATATATATTATATAATATATAGCAATAGACACACACATATGTGAATGCCATTCATAAATTTAATAAGAAGTAAACATCATAAAATGTTGGTCAATGTGTTTTTAAAAGGAATTTTTGCTGTCAAGGATGTTATTTGAGAGTGAACAAAAGGACACCCAGAAACATGTACCTGCATCCTCTAAAACTACTAAAAAGCAAGCAAAAAAAAATATTTTAAAAGAAATCCCAACAATGAAAGAACAAAGACCTTACAGTAATTATTTCTGTTATTTCAGAAATGGAGATTTGTTCTTATCCTTATCAGTAAACTAAATTTAAAATAAACTGTTTATTTTTTTACTGTCTATGCTTATAAAAGAAGACATCAGCTGAAACCATCAAACTATAAAAAAAAAATACTGTACTAAGATGCTAAAAGTATAAAGGAAAATCTTGGCATTCAGCAAGATCTGAACTGTTCTTTAAATTTGTTTTTATTCAATATGAGAGAATATTCTATCAGGATCTACACAAACAGAACCTGATGGATACCACTTGTCAGACTGAATTATTAAACTTTTAGCAGAAGGGAAAAAAGAAAACTGATGGGTATTTCCACCTTTTCTGCTTGTGATCAAAACCAGTATGTTTTGTGTCTCTAAAATTAACATTACGAGAAAAGCAGTTCAGCTGTACAGACTTGTCTGTTGGTACATGACTGGAAAAAAAATCCCATTTAAAATGACACTTTAGAGTTGAATTACAGCCATTTCAGTGTGACTACTATGCAATCTCATTCTGTTTATCAGTGTAAAATGTTTGTCTAGCTTATCAAAAATCATATTTTCCTTTTTCTGGTTCATTTATCAACAGAAATACCAGATAAGCCAAACTGAAAACAAAATCTGTGTCCACCGCTTGAACATTAGAAAGTTGTGCTTTCTTTTTATAGGAAGAAATCACCTGTATATGGTCCTATTGTACTTGATTTGCAGTTTATGTCTTATCCACATGTGCAAAAACAAGGAATCTCCACGGGTGTCTATACGAAGCCTAAATATCCTGTGAGGAAGTACATTACAACACATATTGGCATCAAATATGGTGACATGACATGTTCAGCAGTTGGCAGTTTGGGATTGACAGGAACATCGGAAACCAGTCATAGTCCAGGGCGATGTTCTGGCATGTTGCTCATCAATCGATGCATCATCACTTTCCAAACTTTAATGCTGATCTCCTTAAGATTCGTGTAGTATCACCACATGCAGATATAACCACTTTTGTCTGTAGCAGTAATATGTTAAACTCTTGTTCCCCCAGAGTCAATAAAAAGTCCTAATTCCAGCAGAAGCAGAAGCTGAAACAAAAGGACTTAATGAAATGATCTGTTTACGAAATGCTAAGTGAGATCTCTCCCAGAAAACTGCATTAAATCCAATTCTATCTCTTAATGTGGCTAGGAAAGCTGTCTCCTGAAGCTCTGCCTTGTCTTTGCAAATGCCATGCCATGACTTCTCTAAAAAAACCCCGCAAAACCCAACCAAACCCCAACCAAAACAAAACCTGAAGAAAAAAAAAAATCCCCAAACATTTAACACCCCCCTCCACCCCCAACTTCTCTGTGGCTCTCTAAATAGCCTAGAAGAGATAAATCAAAGCCTGAACTGTAACCTTACACTTATATACTTGTTAAATGACTTTTTTACAGTCTGGTATTGCTAGGAATTGGATTGCTTTTAAACTAATGTTGTCTGGCGGGCAAAAGTGAGTGAAACCGCAAAGCCTGGAGGAACACTAATTACTTGTTTTAATTAGCAGCAACTTTCACTAGAGTATAATCTCCCTACAGGCCACTTTTTCAGTAGGTGTGGGGAAAAAAAAAAGAAAGCCATGTAGAAACAAACCAATAATCTCTTATTTCCCCCCCCACACACACCTCAAGGAGGGCCATGGTCTAACTCAGAGGGTTCAGGGAGCCGCTGGCCTAGGAGGGGAGAGGGGCCTGCAATGATGGCAGCTCTGCTCAGAGACCTTCCACAGCCGCCTGCACAAAGCAGCCTCTTATTTTATGCTTCTACATCATAAAAAGTGCTCCTTTTGTTACATTTCCACCCCCCTTTAAAGGGCCTTAATCCCTTTCTTTTCAGGCCGGCCTGTGGTGAATTCCTCAGGGACATCCCCGCTCACCACAAGGCCAGCGATGGGCCACTCGGGAAGCTTTCAACCTCTTAATATTTTATTTTTTTTTTTTTGTTATTTTCCCCGCTGACACCCTCTGGAGAACATTAAATCGTGCTTTTAATTCCTTTCGCCGTAGGGGCAACTCCCTTAATGATGATAGAGGGAGAGAGAGAGGAAATTCTTTCACTCCGGCCTGTGACACCATTTTGCTGCTGAGAGGCTTCTCCCCAGCCTGGGAATCAAACATGGCTTCCAGTAGGTGGACAGTGGTGAAGGTCATGGGCTGAGGAACAGGGAGGCTACGGGGAACTTTTGTCCCCACAGAAAATTCAGTCGTCCGTGAAGCCTTTTCCATTTAGCAAGGGTTGGATTTATGGCCAAAGGAGCTTGGATACAGAGCGACACGGGCTCGTGCAGCTGTGCAACTGGCCTAGATTAATATTGTTATAATTTTTGTTAATAACAGGTACATTTCAAGGCTGAGGAAAAGAAAGGGCACCTGTGGTTTGATTATGTCTTAAAATAAGGAAAAATACTGGTATCTTCATTAAACATTGTCTGAAGTTTCAAGCATAGGCTGAAACCCATTGCACCTGCAAATAGATGCTGGATGTGTAAAAGCCACCACAGCGATCCATTTTATTAGCCTGAAAACAATTTTGGCTTTTAGGAACAAAAATATTATCCTTACAATTGATTTGCATTCCTTTATCTGAGCAGACTAAGATCCTTGAAGCAAAGTGTCTTCTTCAGAGCATGACTTTTTGTCCCAAGTCTGGAGAATACACCTCAGATCTCTGCATTTTTCCATCTGTTGTTTATTTTCCCCTCTTGAATTAAATGTAGAAAGTTTACGTGCAACAAAAGGATAAATATTTGTCTATTAAATGTTAGTACTTTTATGCCAGCTGGAATAGGATGAAAAAGTTCTCCCAATGATGAACATACTTTTGCGCATGTATATATGTATTTTTATGTATGTATTATTCCGTGATTCTACTATATCTTTTACTTAAGACAGAGTAGCATTTATGTGTTTGCATGTT
>JAOXOE010032862.1:0-10662 GCA_028565055.1 Phoeniculus purpureus
GGTTGCGGCGAGCGGAGCGGCCGCGATTTGTGCAGAGTCATGCGTCGCTCCAGGGACCTCCGGAGGGGAGGGGGAGGCGCCGGGCCGGGACCGGGCTGTTGGCCCCGGCGACTGGGGTCTGAGGTGGACGCCTGCATCGTGCAGAGGGGTCGCGAGTTTTCTCTTTCGCCTAAATGACCGTCAGCCTCCGGAGATTCCCGGGATCCTCTTTCTGTGCAGCTGCTGGCTGGAAGGAAGCTGGGGAGATGAGATGTGAGAAAACGCTTGTGTTTGGAAGCTGCACAGCCTCGCTCCCTGCAATTTATTTATTTCAAAAAACCAGACCCTCAATAAAAGCGACATAGTTCTGTTCTTGATAGCCCTGTGCGAACCGTATTGCCAGCGCTGGGAAAGGCAGATGTGGCTTTATCAGGGCAGAGTAGAGGTGGGGAGGATGGCCTCTCTAGACCTACTGGCTATACACTTCTTAATGCACGCCAGAATACCATTGACCTTCTTGGCAACCAGGGCACACTGTTAACTCATGGCCAGCTTGCTGTCTGTCAGGAGTCCAAGATCTTTCTCTTCAAGGCTGCTCCTCAGCAGGTTTGCCCCTAACCTATACTGTTGTATGGGAAGTGTCTCATTGCTTACTCATCTCAGGAGAAGAATCACAGGATCTCTTAGGCTGTGCTGCTCAGGGTGCTGTTAAAGTGATATGTTTTATACATTATTATTTGGATTTCATAACTCAGGATGATTCTAGCAAATAATCAGCACACTAATTTTAATTAGAGGAAAATGCATACTATTAGCAGGAGTGTCTGCAAAGTTATACATTTGCGTGCCAAATGTTTCAAGGTGACACTGATCACAACGATGCTCTCACAGAGGCAGCATGACATTCTGCAAATGAAATCTATCATTTGCAGTGGAGACACCTATCAAGAAATAGTTTAGTTTCAATAATCGTATCCTATGGACATCCTGTGGTCCGAAGGTCGGTGTTGTGTCTGACTTCTCACTTGTTGTGTTTGGCTGAAAGCATTTCTTTCTCAGCATTGTTTTTTTTCATTTGGTTAAGTCAAACCTTATCCCCCATCCTTCCTCTGCAACACAGGGGTAGGGCAGTTCAAGCTATGCTGTGTTGCAGGGGAATAGCAAGGCTGCCAAGTACAGCTAAAATTTTCATCCTGACTTCATCCTAGTCTTCCAGAGTTCTCTTATCATTTAGAATAAGGCTGTTGGAAGCAGCTTTCCAGCTGCTATGTGGCAAATTCTTTTCCCCAAGTCTGGAGAGAGCAGGAGGCTTGCCTAGTGGAGAATTACTTTGGGAGTAGCAGAGATCAGACAATATTGCAGAGGTCTGGGGAGATGAGCTTAAAGGATCTAAATGTTTATGGGCTTTGACTTAATCAGATCTCTGTTTGAGAAGATAAGAGTCTAGCATAGCAAGTCTAATGTATGGACTTTCTGAGCCTTGCCATGGGACATAAGAGAAGGAAATTCAGTAAGTGCACAGTCCTGAAGAACCTCCCACGGGGTGTTACTCAGACGTAGGTGAGCAGCTGTGAATCAGGTTAAAAAAGCAATAATTTAGTGACAGTGAGCAAGCTCAGATGGAGGATATCTGTAGGCAAGGTTTATTTGAGGGTCACCATAGGAAAGACTTGGTTAGTTATTAGCCTACAGATGCCACCTGGACTGGTTACTTTGGAAAGAGCAGCAGTAGCACAACCCAATCACATTGTGAAACCTTTTACTACCATCTCCTGAGGAAGCTCAACCATAACTATGCTCTATTAGATCTGTACTCTGATGGAGGAGTTGGGGCTGGTCACAGTTTAATGAAACATAGCTAATCATAAAGATTTTTGTAAGAACTGTAAAAACCAGTCTTGTAGTTGAAAGAAAAAATAATATAATATACACTAATTAATGAAAGTTAGTGGATGTGTTTTTCCCTTTCTGTAAGAACACAAGGCGCCATATCCTTACCTACATACCTACTGCATTCAGGCCTTCCGTTGTACTAGCTTCAGATGAATTAATATATTAAAACTACAATAAAACTAGCCAAGAACACAAGGCACTCCACCGAGAACAGGAATTAAACCAAGTCAGAACGTTAGTATTATCTGAAAAATTAATTAACCCATAAAACACCCCTAAAAAGTCTGTCTACCTGTCTGCTTTCTGCGTGACCAGTGTGATAGACCCCATTTCTCATAGGTGTACCTATGGTTTCATTCCTGTAGCAACGCTTTGTACAGTCTGGTTTAGTTACACTGATGCATTAGCGGTTCAACCAATAGACGCTGTGTCTTCATGAGGTCTTTGCTAACAATTCTAAATTTCAGGGGAAAAGCCCAAACTGTCATTTACTCGTCCCCTTCCGTGGATAAATTGTCTTTGAAGTTTTAAAAAATATTCTTAAGCCAGCTTTTTTTCTGTTGGTATTCTTTTACCTGTTCGTTTTCCTTCTATTCTTCTCACAAACATCAGTATCTGTGAAGTTAGTGTCTGGTTTTCCTGAGCCTTAAATACCAATCAGGATTTACCAACCAGGGTTTTGTTGAAATCATTATTTTTTCGTTGTTGTTGGTACGTCGCAAAGCACTGTGAGATGCTGATAGGTATCCTCAATATTGTTGTTCTGCTGTCAAGCACATATTAATTGTCTTCACTGCTCCATGGAAGGTTTCCAAGGTGATGACTTAAGAAATCTTCCAACCTTTCAGTAATTAAGGAATATACGAACTTTGCAGTATTACTGGGATCATGTGAAGGGTTGGTTTCTGAAAGGACTCTGTCACTTTAGCAAGATTTCTATTTATTGAACCAACACATTTATATCTACACATTTTATTTCATCTTTAATAACACATTACATCCAAAGAGTCCATTTGGGTTTATTTCTCTTAGTATTTTAATGTACATCCCTAAGCATGAGCATTCCTGTGCATCCCGCCTTGATGTTCTCATAACTGCGTATTAAAGCATGGAAAATTAATCAGTCTTCTGTACAATTAGGACAGATTTGTTGATGAGTTTTGGCAATATTATAGCACAAGTGAAGAAGAAAAATAGGTGCAAATAAATAGGAACAAAAAAATAGAGCAAATACAGAGCAGTTGCTTCATGGACATGTAACTCATGTAATGTCTAGTGGCAACTGACTCTGGCTACGTAAGTCTCAACAGAATCTTGTTCTGCTTTGGACACAAATTAAAAACCAAAGAAGAAAAGAAAAGTTGCTTCTTTATTAATCCAATTTAATACCTTTTGACATTGGTAGACAGGCCCATTAATTTCAATGGGCGCTGGATCAGGGGATATATCTTGAAGCCTAAATGTATTTTTCCAAAAATAGATTACATTCTTATTTCTTAATTATGGCCTAATTTAAAGTCCCTTGAAGAAGACTATTAGCAAAATATTATCCTATCTCAGAAAATAATACTGATAAAACTACAATTCCACTCAATAGTCACATAGCACTTCTCCCCTTCAAAGCACTTCAGAAGAACTGATTAATCATAACATTAATTAAATGACTATATTTTTTAAAATTCAGACTTCCAAAAGCTCTATTCTCTGCAGGGAGCAGGGAGGAGGATAGCAAGGGACTAAAACCAGCTCCAGTAATCATAAAACTTAGCCTGCAGCAATTGAGCTGAAGAATTACTTCCCTTTAGAGAATCTTTTTTACCTTGGGCTAGGGGAAAGATGAAAGGGAAGGTGGCAGTGCAGTCTCAATGAAACATAAATCTGTTGGTTTGCAAAGTGGCTGATTAATGAGATGTATTTGCACTACCTGGGTCAGTAGGAAGGCTTACAGCTCCTTCCCGTGCTTTTCCCAGCTTGTGTACCTGGCAGAAAATGTAAACAAAATTAATCTAAAAGGATGTTATTTATTAGAGCCGTTGCCTACATGGACTCCATCCTTTCTGGATAAAAAACCCAGGCGTGCAGGATCAAATTCCTGGGATCCAAGAACAATGAAGCCTGGGTCAGTCACTCTTCTTGCCTTCCTACCCAAGTTGAAACTGCATGGGAGACAGGCAAAGCCACCATCCAGATCGTGTTTGCTGCCCGGAGCAGGGGGAGAGGATAGAAGAGCAGTGATACCATGGGCTTATGACAGTTTATCTTAAAAAATGCTGCTTCCTTTGCTGCTGAAGGTGGCAAATAGAAGCTCAACAGTGGAGAACTTGCTCCTTTTGTGGACCCGGTATTTGGTATATTGGGTCAAGTAACTTGACTTGACCAGACTCATTTTTACAGTCATTTTCTTGTGGGTGAAACTGTCTAAACGCACCAAAGTCCCCCTCCACAACCAGGCTGAAGTCAGAGAACGCCCCCTGGGGAGGGCTGCCTGTGTTCACTGGGGTTTGCCTGACAGCAGGAGAGGAAGAGCACAGGGATCACTCAGCTGATACGTGGGTTACCATTCAAACCAGAAGCCATCTGCTGCCCTGGGCAAGATGTGCAGTTAAGAAACAGAAACTTCGTTTGGCCACGGTACCCATAAATTGATTTCTGTTCCAGTTTTAGGCTGTTCTGATGCAAATATCAGCTCCCCCACAGGAGAGCTGGTTTACCCAGAAACCCACTTTCCCATAGAGCACGCATTCCATGCCAATCACCAAAAAGACAGCAGCAAAGATAAAGAGGCAAAGATGTCCAGCTGATCTCAATACACTGCCCTGGTTATGACGTTAGTGATGAGGTGCTGCTGCATGCAGTGTGCAGCCGTCAATGTAGCCTGTAGCACGTGTTGGGATAGACACGCTACGTGAGGTAGCAGCCTGTGGCCAGATAGAGCCCTGGAAGTTTATTAATCTGTAGGTGTTAATTGCTAATATAAACCCTGAATATCTGTAGTCTTGTTGTGTGAGGGAAATGCATAACGAAAAGGTGTTCCAGTGAGAGAGAAGTAACATCAGCAGTGGGACTGCCAGAAGATTAAATTGTTGTCTGTGGAATTGAGATATACAAGAGAGACAAGAGCAGTACAAGAGCTTTCAAACAAACACACTGGTGCTTTCAGTTCTAAAGACTATGCTCAGAAACTAAAATTTACTTCAATTCAGAACATGAAGAGCAGCAGACAAGGCAGGTGCAGAAATAAGCACTTAAATATCAGATACTCAAGAGATGGTAAAGGAACATAACAGTTTAGTGGTTTAAGACCAGAAGAGCTGACATTGTACAGTGCAAGGAAGAAAAGGTATCAGTCATATAATAGAGGGGAGAGGGGGCAGCTGTGAGAAGGTGAGTTGAAAGTAAGAAAAATTATCAGCCAGAGGAAGGCAGAAAATATGTGAAATGGAAAAACTCATTCTGGAAGCAGAGAAACTGAAGGAGGAAGGTGCCTGGGATTAAAATGCTGCTACAAGAAAGAAAAACTGTGAAAATCATGAGATATGAGAAAGCAATTTGCTGAACAGCAGTGATCACACTGCGCCCAAGTGTGACTTCTCATGGTGTGGTTCAGGGAGAAAATACTAAAACACTTCTGGTTTGTCTCTGTCCGGTGCCGCTAACTTCTGTCCGTACCGTGCTTACACCCCGTCATGGCCGTGTCTTTTGTCAATGCTATTTCTTCTCATGCCACACCTTCCTCTTCCAAAATGTAGAACCAGCAGCTTTACTAGTTTTAAAAAGATAAGAGCTTCTGTCATGGTTACCCTTCTAGACATTTGATTCTTTTACAAGTAAATCTCCCTTGACGTGGCCAACACAGGCGCTGGTGGTTCACACTCTTTCATTGCTCTGTGAATGTGAGAGCGATTCTTCTCTGAGACTGTAAAATCAAAATTCCTGCTCCCTGTAGGGCTTTACATGCCACTGCCTGTGGCTGGGTTTATTCTTGATAAAAAAGACTTTTAAAAAGTAAAATGAATGAATGGCAAATCGCATGGAATGCATCCGGGAAGAAACTGTTTCTCTTTGCCGCGATCGTGTGGAATACTCACCTTATAACTTCAATTCTTCCTGCCTGTCATCAGATCTGGTGGAAAGTGC
The DNA here is from genome assembly GCA_028565055.1 of Phoeniculus purpureus. Classification (NCBI taxonomy): domain Eukaryota; kingdom Metazoa; phylum Chordata; class Aves; order Bucerotiformes; family Phoeniculidae; genus Phoeniculus; species Phoeniculus purpureus. The sequence continues at coordinate 6,010 of JAOXOE010032862.1, forward strand.
CTCACTTTTTTGACGAGAGAATCTGAGCCCCCCTGATCTTTTGTTCTGTCTCTGCAACCGTCAGCAAAGTGGAACTGAGTGCTTGGGGCTTTTATTCTTTCAGGCTTCTCCGAAAATCTTTTATATCCAGAAAATCTTAAAATTTCAGTTTAAATAAACCTGCAGCATCATTCTCCAGCTCATTATCCCAACTTCAGTGTCAGTCCAGACTTAATATGCAATAGCAGAAGCAGTGGCTCCAGGCAAAGCATTTGGAGGTTCTTACTCAGATCAAGTTAATTCATCACTTACTACCTTGCAAATCATCGAGCTGAGACAAGGGGTTTTTGGACAGGCATCATTTCCATACTGTAGTCAATTAGGTTTACTAGTGCAATGTCGTTGTATGCATTTCCTGTGAAGTGGTGGCAAACACAATTGTTTGTGTGCACCCCTAACACAGGAAGTAAAAGGACTCATGTACCTGAAAAAAAATGTATGGCCTCAAACTAAGAGTGAGATTCAGGTGCCTAAAGATACTCGTTAAAGACTGTGGGGTATCCTGCCTTGTCCCCATCTGCTTGTCCTGGGTTTGGACACATGGCTGCCTGAAAACAGGTTTATCTTTCCTTTTACACCTAAATCCCAAACTGAGCCCAAACCTCTGCTCTCAGACACTTTCCAGAAGTGGTGTGGCCCATGCTTTCCTGTCCTACTGTTTGGGTTCTTTTCCACTTTCCTCTCCCAATACTGCTTCATGCACAGTGGTTTTAGAAATAAGAAACTGGTATGTAATGATGAGCAACATCAGAGACCATCAGCTAGATTTGGTCAGGCTCTGTGCCACGTGGCAGGGATGGGGAATGACCCTTACTGCAGTTTGTGCTGCTCTGTGTTCTGAAATAGGGGTCCTCCATTAGAAACCAAACCCGCCACATCAGGTAGACAATTTCTGTTTCTTGGCTTACCTACATCTTTCCTGGCGCTCCTCAAATTCTGGTGAGTGATCATCTGTTCACAGGGGCAGGCATCTCTCACCCACAGTAGTGCAGCCTTCCTTGCTTTCAAACATACAACTTTGTCCTTTTCCATTTGCTGCCTTTGCTGCTGGATCAAAGGCTCTGGCATCACCCTGCTTCATCTTCTTAGGTTTGCTTCTTCCTCTGTCCTCCAAAGAACTACACATGTTTGGGTCTAAAACCCAGTCTGACGGCATTTCTGACCTCTTAACTCTGCCTGTAAAATTTGAGGTAGTTTCTCCCCTTTTGAGTGTTTCAGTGCCAGAAGAAAATCTCCCTGTGAAAACTATCAAACTCTTGTTTTCCTCATCCCATGGGATTCACTGCCGTTCTACAAAATTCTTTGTGCTGTCTAGGCAGTCTGAGTCCAGAGTTTGCTACGTGTTGTACTAAGAAAAATAATCTTGAGGTATTTTTTCACCTCAATGTGTACTAGGAGATTTCCAAGGTTCAGAGAAGGGACAGGATTCCTCTGGAACAGCAACAGATGGAAGACGAGGAGCACTTGCAGGCACTACAGTGGTGATCATCAATTACAACAGTGTGTGACAAGAGAAAGCACGATGCACAGATGAGCCATTTATCAAATTCAGGGGTGACATTTCTGCCAGTGCTATCCTGTGCTGAATGTACTCCAAACGCTATCAGTTGAATGAACTGACTCATGATCGAAATTTGTTCCATCTGAATTCAGTAGCCAGTTTTGGCACATTTATTAACTAATGATTGAAAGTCATAATAAAAGTTCTCCCAGTGACACTCTTTCCATAAAGGCTATGAAATACTGAAGTCGAACGTTGTTAAAAAGACAAGGGTGATGGAAGCCCACAAAACCATACACGTCTGGAAATTTGAGTGCATGGGTTAGAACAAGAGGAGTCAAATTCACATGTGTTTTGACGCACAGGCACCAGCAGCTCTGCAATAGGGTATTTGTAGCATTGCAAGGGCATTTGCTGTTTTTATATTGCCTGACTACTTTATGTGAATTAATGGGTGTCTTTGAAGGGGAAGTGATGAATTCCTTTTATTAAGCAAGCTCTACCTCTAGGACAGAGTTCTTAGTTTGGATTAATATCTGTGGTTTCTTGTGTTTTCAGTAGGTTAATTTTCCTCAAACTGGGAACCATGTCACAGCTATTTAATAAGTGTGCCAATGTGTCAGAACGTTTTTGGAGATGAGTGAAAATGAAGTCAGTGGGGTTGCGACAGCAGTGAATTTGTCTCAGGGCAATAGTGGTGAAATATTTCCATAAATGGAACCTTGTTTGCGATGATTGTGCTCCCACTGACTCTAGGAGAAGAAGAGTTTGCTCTCCTGTTCAGTTCTGAAGGTGGGATTTTCTTAAGGCAGCTACTTGTTTGAACTCAAGAGAGAAAAAGCGTCTTGAGTTCATTAGCGGAAGCGTGTACTGAGGGGCTAATGAAACTTTATCATGCAAAGGAAAATAGATGAGAGCTGCAGTCATCATTGGAAGTTTAGTAAGCAAGTGGTACTGTCTTTCAGTCAAAGACTTCATGGATGGTGATAGAAGATGAGCGCTGCTCTCAGTAGAAAAGTGATGGAAGTGTGATCTTAGAAAAACAACTTTTAAATGGCTAGTGTCAGGAAAATGTTTTGATGATGCCCCCAAATTATGGCATTGTGATGTTTTCCTTCCTTCCTTTATGAGTAAAATTGAACAGATAAAGAGAATTTCTTTTTTCCTTGTCAAGCTGGTGGTTACGTTTAATCATATTATGTAAATCCTTAAATGCTTCAAATCAGTTTTAAGTCTTAGTACGTTGCTCAAATTAAAAAATGAATTTATTTGTAAATCATCAAATCAGTTTTAGGTCTTAGTACATTGCTCAAATTAAAAAATTAATTTATTTGTAAATCAAAGCAGTTCTATTTAAACCAGAATAAAAATTTTATTTTAAATATAATTCTCACAACTCATCCTTCCTTCTCACTTCTCTAGCTCATAGAGGCTTCCTGAGCTGCAATTCTAATTCTCCAGCCTTCTGCCTAATAGTGCCAGATAAAACTTTGCTGAATTTACTAGTTTCCTTTATATGTTTCCATTTGCTTTCAGAAGAGGTTACTAATATTGAAAACAAATTCTAAATAGAACCACTATGCGGGCTGTAACGTACACTAATGCAAAAATCCAGGAGCGGGTGTTGTCAGCTGTGATGGGCTGGCGTAGCGGTGGCTGTGCTCTTACTGGCATTGCTCAGCAGTCATGCCACTCCAGAATAAGGCAGGGCTTCTTATGCAGCTCATGCTAGAAAATATGACTCTTCTCTTCTTCGTGTCTGTTGTGAAGCAGCAGGAATGTAACGGAGATAACTGATAACTGACTTTTTTGTGCGTGAATGTAGCATAATGTTAACTAACTCTATGTATAGTGTTAGAAAACACATTTCAAGCAAGCTGCTGTGGAATGTTTTCTAAAATATAAAGCATAGTCCTATACTAGTCTTACCTTTACTAACTCTATATTAATGCAGATGTACTGCTTATTCAATTCAAGTTTGTGTGGTTTTATTAACTAAAATAAATTATATTAATTAGCAACACTTTTTTATGACTAGGGCAGGATTTTTTGCATCCCAGAGATCATGTTCAGATACTTAAAATTGTTCAGAATAATAGAACCTCAGGGAATATATTAAGTTGTATTGGGTAATACATTTTAAGAGCATGTAAGCAGTGGCTTAGATAGCTTTATACCTCAACCACTCCCCTCTCCTTTCAGCTGGTACCATCTTCTCCTGGTGAAGTGTGGGAGGATCAACTGCTTCACCTGCATGTGTGAGCAGCTCTGTTGGACATGGCAGGTTTTGACTGCTTATTTCACTTTTCATACTGAGCTTTTCTTGATAGCTCCAAAGCCTTCCTATATCGTAAGAAGCATACAGTGTGTCTAGGCACGTGTTGGTAGGAATACCATTGCCTGGAAGACTAAACCAGTTCGAGAAAAGAAAGATACCTGGGGCAGCCATTCAGATTTCCTTATACCCAGTGCTGTGGGTTGCAGTCTTTGCAGTTCATTAGTGCTCACTGTCGTCTGGTTCCACCAGAGGACTGAGACCGTGAGATGCTCTGATGCACTTTAAGCGACATACTGAAGGGGAAAGGACATTATTCTGTTTGGGATGTGTGTTCAGAGTAACGCTGAAAGTCTCATGGATCTGATTTATCTACTCATACTTCTGACTGGAGGCAGGCACTGTGACAGACGAGTAAAAGCTGCAGCAAATCCTGGTTTATTTTATATTTTTTTATACACATGCTTAATTTCCTATGTGCTACAGACTCAGTAAGCAACATCTAATGTCTTCATGTCCAAAGATGAAACAGATGCAGATGGAAATAGCGTTGTAGGTTGTTCCTGAACAGTGTTTCCTGTGCATGTAGGGGGAAAAAAGATGTCCAGTTGGCACAAACAAACCATTTTGGAGAGTGCTATTAACATCCAAGGCCTCCTTGGAATTAAACCGTGCAAGAGAGGTCAAGGGCAACAGAAAGGGCTTCTTCAACTACATTGCAGGTAAAACTAAACCTAGAGGCAATGTAGGTCCCCTGCTGCATGAGGTGGGTGCCCTGAAGACAGAGGATACAGAGAAAGCAGAGATACTGAACACCTTCTTTGCCTCTGTCTATACT
>JAOXOE010032863.1:0-10661 GCA_028565055.1 Phoeniculus purpureus
GTTTATAAATATGTGAGGGGTGGGTGTCAGGAGGATGGAGCCAGGCTCTTCTCAATGTCATCTAGTGATAGGACAAGCAGCAATGCATGTAAGCTGGAACATAGGAGGTTCCATATAAATATCAGAAGTAACTTCTTCCTAGTGAGGGTGGCAGAGCACTGGAACAGGCTGCCCAGGTGAGTTGTGGAGTCTCCTTCTCTGGAGAAGTTTAAGACCTGCCTGGATGTGTTCCTGTGTGACTTGTTCTAGGTGATCCTGCTGTGGTGGGGGGATTGAACTGGAAAAATCTGTCAAGGTCCCTTCCAATCCCTGATGTTCTGTGATTCTGTGAGTCCATCATTGTTTGATGTTTTTCATGTAGGTGTAACTGACTCAACGCTCTGCACCAAATCAAGAGTCAAAACAGATTAACATTTGGCATTTTGGAACAGAGCTCAGAACTGACACTTGTCTGACTTCCCAGAGACACCTCTAGGGCTAAATTTAACTCATTGTGCCACGTTGCATACAACGGCAGAGGTCTTCATCTGCCTGGAAGTACTGTACAAGCTTTTCATGCACTGCTTATCTATTTTCTCTTCTGCAAGACAGGGGGAACTGAAATGGAGGTTCTGGAGTAAATCAAGGGAACTCATGGAACAATCTCAGCAGCCTTCTGTCAGACCTTGATTATCAACATGCAAGGTGGCTCAAATGATCTTAAGCAAATAGAAGATACTTTGTGAGCAGGGTAACAGGGGAGGCTGCACCTGGCAGGAGAGTTCAGCACTGTGCAGTGGGCAGGTCCCAGTGCTGTGCCGATGTATTGGCAAAAGTATGAAGCACTGAGAACACAGTGAGCTGCTCTCTCTCTTAAGGACTTACTGGCTAGTGCTTTGTCTGAGAACAAAGACCCCATAATGTTGCGGACATGTTGCAGAAGGGGAAGAAAAACACCCCTGGCAGCAGGGTTCCAAGGAAGAACTTTAACAGTACAGGGGGACCATCAGCCCTCCCCAGCCTGCAGCCAGGATGAGAGATTGACAAAAGGACTGCTAGAGACACCAAAAATCTGTGAAGCTGAGGAAGCGAAGAATGACTGACCATCTATCACCACCACCTCACTCCCTGCTGTCCATGGAGCCAGCTGAGGAGCAAGACAGTGGTGGGAGGGAGCTGGAGCCTGCAGTGCTGAGTGGTGATCTTAACTCTCTTCTCCCCCTTTTTCTGTCCTCTAGTCTCTGAGTTGGGCATCTAGTAACTGCAGTGATTTCTGTGCCTTCTGAGTTCAGAATCTGATAATTTTAGTAAACTTTGACTCTCATGTGGACCTGTGGCATCCTTAATCTGACCCCAAGTGAATCCATGAACCTGAGTCATTCCCTTCTCTTAACAACTGGGATGTAACACCTGCCCAGTGGACCTTGTGCACAACTAGGACTTGGCAGGATGTTCTACACAGCACATTCCTCTTTCCCAGTCTCAAAAGGCAAACAGAAGTTACAACCATTTAAGAGGCAAAGATTCAGCCGTGAGGATGTTATGGTTTAGAAATTTTAGATTTCTTGCCTGAGGCATTGGGAGGTTGCCGTGGCAACTTGTGATGTTTTGACTTGCAATTGCAAGCTGAGTTTCTGTGGCTCTGCAAACAGAAGGGGTTTGGAGCTTCCAGTTCCCTTTGACAAGGGAAATAACTGAATTTGTATTTCGCAGGCACACGAAGGCAATACATCCATCTCACTGAAGCAAACAGAACAACACCGCTTTAATAATGCTCTGCAGTCCAGTGCCAGAGCAAAACCCTCACTGGCAGATTGGACTAGTTGATCTTTTGAGGTCCCTTCCAATCCGTTATGATTCTATGGCCAGAGGTAAAGCCCTCTGACACGCAGGGAGTTGCATTTTTTAAATGTTTTGTCTTCACGACAATCTTATCCCCTAACAAAGGGCCACAACCCCCATGACACTACAGCTTGACATGCTGCAGGTTCCTTTGTGCATGTCTCATTCCTTGTAGCCCTCTCTTTGTTGGTGCTCTTTGCAGTACTGTACTTCAACACTGCCCTGATCAAGTGGCTCCCTGTGAATAAGACTCTTAAGATGCAAAAAGCCTTTAATCAACCAGCACTGCCAAGTCCACTGCTAAACCATGTCCCTAAGCACAACATCTACGTGTCCTTTAAATACTTCCAGGGATGGTGACTCCACTGCTGCCCTGGCTCACTTGTGGTCCTCTCGTCCTATTGCTTGTTACCCAGGAAAAGACCAAGGGCCTCCTCAGTCCAACCTCCTTTCAGGTGCTTGTAGACAGTAAGAATCTCTCTCATCAGCCCAATTTTCTCCAGGATAAACAGCTCCAGTTTCTTCAGCTACTCCTCATGTGACTTGTGCTGAAAACCCTTCCCCAGCTTTGTTGCCCTGCTTCAGCACCTCAATGTCCTCCTTTTTTCTAGCTTCAATGGGAAAAGAAAATAAAGCTGGTATCAGGCAGTAATACAAAAAAGTATTACATGACGGTGTTCCGCTGTCTCCCAACCTCATGACAATTTCATGAAGACCACCACAGACATAAGGCAAAGAAGTGCCAACCAAGAGACAAGAATAGAGCACATTCAACACAGGGACACAGTCAGACGTCCTGGTCCCAACCCTGCTGCACACTTGCTCTGCCAAGCCCCAGGTACGTGGAGGGCTTGCATCGTTTGCCACATGATTTCTCAGAAGAGGAGTGTTACTGGTGATAGAGACATCTATACCACACAGTAAGCTGGGGAGGGATTTGCAGTGAAAATACCCAGTGCCCTTGTAAACCTTCTACGCCTTCCAGCCCAAGGCCTTGAACAGAACAAATTCACTGGAGATGTTTAAAACCCTCCTGAGTATGTGTGGCAGGGGGATTGGACTAGATGATCTTTCAAGGTCCCTGCCAATCCATAATAATTCTCTGATTCTATGAATTCTGTCCAGTGATTTTCCTTTGCAGCTCAGTTTGTTCTAAGACCGAGAGGTCACAAGGGTCAGATTATGTTCTTTAATGGCCAATGTCCAAAGAGCACTGTCCATTCCATCTTCAATCCCAACCCGTGCATATCTAAATCCAGCAACTGAACTGGGTTCACATCTGCCACAGAGTCCAGTCTGAGACTTCCCCAGGGCCTGCCCACAGCATCAGTGGTGACAGTGACATAACTGCCATCAGGACGGTTTGGTTCAGTATTGACTTTGTATATATTTAATTGTATTATTATTTTCATTAAAGCAGTTTTAGCTTTGTTCTTTTCTGATCCCTAGCACCCATATTCTGTTTGGGAGGAGAGAGGGGTTAATAGAGACCATCTGTCATTTATCTAGTGACCAACACCACCTTATCCCTTAATACTCAGCTGTTAGTCCTGAGCACAGTGGTCCTCACAGCATTTCCCTCAAGGCTGTGTGACCTCACAGCATCTTACTGGAAAGCCCTCCCTGGCACTGAGCACTAGCCCTAGCAGAGAATGTTTCAGTTGGATCTGTTCATGTTCACAGCAGCGTCCCAGGCTAACGCACAAGTTTTAAAACCTTAGTAAAGATCAGATTTCCTATTTGTCTGATTTTGCATTTGTTTTCTTTTTTGCATTTCTGATCAGATTACTGCCAGCCTCCTCTCCCCTTCCACTGTTCCCTCTCCCGGGTGTTCAAACAACAAGTGTTGTCACTGCAAGCCACACGGCACAAAGCCAGGTGAGGCTGCAGCATCCCTTCAGGAACACTAAAAAAAGTGCGACCCAGGACACCCACAGACTGGTAGAAGGTACAAAGTATTTCAGTCTGCTTCTGGGTTTAAAGAGTCAGCTACCAGGAAAAAAGACTATGGAAAGAAGTCCTCTACAAAGACTCACAGTAAATTGGGAAAGTTGGCTGTGACAAGGCTGCTAAAGAGATGGTAACCACAACTATTAGATGGGCTGTTGACTAGCTGATGTGGTCAATGCAATGCAAGGGTATTCATTTTCCTTTATGATTGATAACTTAAATGCATCATTGTATCCTCTGTTAGGTCTATTTTTCTATAAAATGTAGGGGAAGGTGGGTAAGAGTAAGGCTGAACAGTCCTACACACCCACAACACAAGCAGACACTTGTGAACTTAATATTTTGCACAGTTTTTCTGTTGGCAGACTATTATTTCAGTGCAATTGTTTTCATCAGGAAAACGTTTTAACATTGCTTCAGACAGCTCCAGCATTTTTGTAATTGATTTTTCAGTTCAAAATTAAACAACATTCCTCTCAGGGTCATTTGAGCTCGGCATCTCCAAGTTAGTGTCTGTCTCCCTTTCTTAGCATGTCTCTGTTCTTTCCCTGCTGGAGATAAACTGGGGGATTTGCATGTTATTTTCTCACTGACTCATTTTCCACATACAGCCATTTAACAGGTATTATTTCTGCAGGCAGCCATCTCCTTCAGATCCTTCATAAAGGAAATTACCCCATCAATAAAGTTAATGTTCACTCCCCCCCAAAGCAGCCACACACCCCAGCAGATGTTCAGACTAAGACAAAGCCAGAAACTTACTCTGCTCCAAACATCTCTTACCAACGTCCTCCTGCAGCTAAGGTTTAAATTAATACTTTAGCTATAGTAGAAAGCAGTGAAGGGAGCAAGACCCATGTTCTGCTGCTTTAGTTTACCAGAAGATTAATTAACACCAGTGACGAGCTCCAGTCCATCCTCACTATGTTTATGATCAACCCATTTCTACTATAAACATTGTTTTCATGTTGAAACAAATTCCAAAGGTGACATTAACCCCAGCTAGGTGTCTCCTAGGTGTAGTGTAAGTTACCAGTGAAACAGAGGAACTAGTCTCACTGCCTTGTTTCATCCCAGGAGGAGACCCACCCTGGAAAAGGAGCAAAGACTTCCCTAGAGATCCTGAAAAAGTGCTGCAGCTGTGAGACTTCAGTTGATGCCATTAGGGAGGTCCTCAAAACTTCTGATGAGTGAGGTCTTTTTTTTCCAGACCTGCAACTAGTGAGAAGTTATGTACCATGGCATTAATCACAGGAGGGAACTACACAAACACGCTTCTTACATCTGTCTTGTTTGCAATTGGAGACTGAGGTTCAACATGACATATACGTAACAAAGGATTTAGGGGTCAGATCTAATCCACTTTAGAAGAACATGACATCCATGGAGCAAGTCCAAACTTAAACTGAGGAAACAGAGTTAATTTCTCCTCCAGAAGGGTCCTACCATGTCCAGATTCTTGCCACAGGCAAGCTCCTTGATCCTGACATGCTGGCAAAGGCAGCGCAGAAGTTGGCCTCAGTTTGAACTTCCTTGGGAGTCACACTTCAGTAGAAGGGGCACTAGGGCCCCTTAAGCAGGACTGAGTGTGTTAGCTGGCCTTATGTAAAGCTTGGAAGAAGACAGAAAAAATGAAGGTCTAGATTTAAGGTTTGAAGGAAAAAGGCAAAATTACAGGTGCTCCCAGGGACAATATCAAGAAAGGTTGATAACAGCTTTAGCAGATCTCAGTAGAGTCAGAATGTACAGGATAAAAAAAGAATCAGACACACTTGGTTGTGGAGAAGGGGATTTCACAGCCAAAACAAGTACTGTGAGATGACTTAGAAGTGCAGTGCCAACGTAGAACATCCACCCTTGCAGTGTTTAGAGCATAATGTGAAAGAGGTGGGAAGGAACTGGGGCCACCAATTGTAAGCCAATGATATGCAGCTAAAGCCAAGGGGAAAACTGAGTAACAGCAGCAGGAAAGACAATGAACGCACAAACTGACCTGTCTACCTACTTTCTATTTACCAGGATAGAAAGACAGCAACATGTTCCTAACTGAGGGTGGCTAACCAGAGCACTTGTAGAATGGATCTACTCATGTACCTAAAAAAGCCCTCCGGTCTCTACAGTACCAGAGCCCTCACAGGATGCCACTATTTAAGAAGCAATATTACCCCATCTCTTGGAGTTTTAACTCCTGGATATCTTCTGAGCTGACAGAGAGAGGGGGATGTATCAACTACCTAGCCCTACAAGTCAGGTAGTATGGATGCTCTGTTCATGCCACCTCACATAGATGAGATGTGAATGTTCCAGAGTAGAGACTACCCAAATGCTTTGGTGTCGTGCTAAGAAGTGACTGAAGACTAAAAGAATTTTGGATTCAGGCCTTAGCAACATATACCTGTGACCTGTGACCAGAAACAGCAAGTTTCATCCTGCTGACATAGCCAGCACTGGGACAGCTGGCTGCAAAGAGGGTGCCCGCTCTAGACTCAAGCAGAGCTGTTTCTGTTAAAAAAACCAAAGACATCTGAATGACAAACAAAGGAAAATCTTCTGCAAGACCTCAAAGTCTAGCACCTGACCCATTAGCCTGAAAGGATGGAAACAGGTAGCACATCACAGCTGGCTTCTCAGATGGAATTTCTGGTGATGTAACTCCTAGTGACATACATCATATATAATGAGCTCAAAACAGAGGTCCAGCACACTTCCACTAAAAGCTTCTGAATACATGTAACTGCTCTCCTTATCACAGTGTAGGACAGTGGGGTATAAAAATCAACTTACCTTGGTTTTTCAATGTGACTACTCAGCACAAATGCTATCAGCAGAGTCCAGTTGTATCACCTGTCAAAACAAATAGCTCCCAAAAATTAAGAGCTTTTCAGAAAACTCTACCACACAAGACAGCTAGAGCTCCAAAATAAGTTTGGTGTCTCAGCCTGCTGGGGTGCAGAGTCACCCTATTTAACCAAGACCAGGCTCCTAAGGTCAGGGCTGGTGACAGACTGGATACAGCTGGAGTTTTCAAAGGTTAAGCTAACTGTCTGCACCTCCTTCCCAGCAATCACAGTTATCTACAGCAGCTGTCTGCTACATTTAATCTCATGTTTTGCCTAACCACTGTAAAGGTATGATATACAGTCCTAAGTCCTTGCCTTGGACATATCTAAATGCAGCAAGTGGCTGCTCTGCACTGATCATTAACAGCAGTAACTTCCATTAATCTTAGAATAATCTTGGATGGAGGAGACCTTTAAGGTCATCAAGTCCAACCACTAATCCACCACTATCAGATCACCACTAAACCATGCCCCTAAACATCACATCTATGTGTCTTTTAAATACCTTCAAGGATGGTGACACCACCACTGCCCTGGGCAGCCTGTTCCAGTGCTTAAACACCCTTTTGGTGAAGAATTTTTTCCTAATATCCAAACTAAACCTCTCCTGGTGCAACTTGAGGCTGCTTCCTCTTGTCCTGTCACTTGCTACCTGGGAGAAGAGACTGACCCTGACCTTTACTAAAGTCCAGGTAGACAATACTCAGACCCTTTCTCTCATCTACTAAATCACTGATGGAGGTAGTCAGACAGGACCTGCCTTTTGTGAACCCATGCTGGCTGGCCTGATCACCTTGTTGTTCTGTATACACCATGTGATGGCACTCAAAATCCTCTGCTCCATAACTTTCCCTAACACCAAGGTCAGACCAACAGGCCTGTAGTTCTCTGGATCGTTCATCTGGACCTTGCAGATGTTTTGTTAACCTCCAGTCCGCTGAGATCTCCTCATTTATCCTGGACAGCTGAAAAATGATGGAAAGTGGCTTGGGGAGCACTTCTGCCAGCTCCCTCAGTACCCTTGGGTGGATCCATCCAGATCCATAGCCTTGTGCACATCTAAGTGGTGTAATAAGTCATTGGGCATTTTCTCTGGGGATGCAGGGGTTTCATTCTGCTCCTTTTTCCTGTTGTCCAGCACAAGTCTCTCTCAGAGAACAAATGGCCTCATTATTAAAGACCGAAGTAAAGGAGGTCTTCAGTACCTCAGCCTTTCCTTTGTCCTTCATCACTATGTTTCCCTGCGCATTCAGTAGAAGTTGGAGATTCTCCTTGGTCCTCCTTTCATCGTTAACATATTTATAGAAACATTTTATTGTACTTTATGACTGTAGACAGACTAAGTTCTAGTTGGGCTTTGGCTTTTCTAATGTTCTCCCTGCATAGCCTCACAGGACCTTTGTAGCCTTCCTGAGTGTCCTGCCTCTTCTTCCAAAGGCCATTGACTCTCCTTCTCTTCCTGACTTCCTGCCAAAGCTCTGTGTTCAGACATGCCAGTCTTCTTCCCCGCTGGACCATCTTATGGCATACGGGGACAGCTTGTACCTGTGCCTTAAAGATTTCCTGGACTCCTCTGCACTTCAGGACTGTCTGCCAAGGATCTCTGTCAACCCATCTTCTAACAGCTTAGGGTTCAGCTACTGTGCCTGTACAGGAAACAGGCCAGGTACTAATGAACAAGGAGAACACCTACAAAACCACCACTAAGAAGCCCTTCCTTTTCTTTTTTTTGCAAACTCTGCTGTCCTTGCCTTCCGCTTTGGTGTACAATTCCGTGTGTATTTTGTAAGCATTCTGTGGGGGTTTTTATTTAATAAGACATTTCCAAGTCACAGAGACATCTTTCTTTTGCTGCTGTCACATCTGCAGTCTCTCCATGACACTGAAGATCTCTTAGTGCTGAAGGAGGAGCCTTGTTTTCCAGTATTGGGTCTTACCATTAAATGTAGGAGAAGACAATGCCAGCTTTTGGGAAGCTGTCAAAAATTAGGGCTTCTTTGAAAGCAAAGCAGAGACTCTCTCTATGCATTCCTCAGATGACAAAAGCTAAACGACATCTGCTTCTGGAGAGACATGGAGAAACTTCCTCCTGTTCCTTGGGGCGGATACCTCTGTTTGTTTTGTGCCCTACTCTAGAACCTGGGCCGTGCATTATCCATATGGCTCTGCTGATTAGCAATCAGCCATGTGTGGCGTTGCACACACAAATTATTTGGAATTTCTCAGCATCTGGTCATTGCTCATGTACTCATGGAAGTCAGGGAAAATCTTGTTACCTCTCTTTGTGAACTTTGTAGAAGCACCACTGGGGTATCTGGAGCGCTGCTTGGACGTGATCTGTGACACTCTGAGCATCCTTAATGCAACATCCATCGGTCATCACTCACCAAAGACGGATTTCTCCTCCTTTTCTAATTAGTGATGCGTGACAAGACACAGATTCAGTTCAGCTTCAGCTGCTCGGATTAGAAATGTGTATGTACCTTGTGGTCCGTAGCATTAGATGTGCTTGTACCTGTCAGCTTTTAGAGCTGTGTATAATTGATCCTGTACTGAAGTGGAAGAAAACACACTTGACTCGCAGAGTAAACGGAAACAACTGCCAGCCTCTGTAGGGACTACATTTAGGTAAGTTTTCTCAGCAGCAGGCTACAACCCACTATATTTTTGCTCTTGGGACACGGTATCTTTTCTTAGAAGCTATTAATAGTACAAAGCATTATCTAGTGCTTACTTCCTCACAGAAATGTTGTATTTATATTCAGAACTGTGCACTCCTTACTGCTTTATTTTCCACACTACTACCGCTCTCAAACAAATATTCTTATTTCAGTGGTTGCCTGTGGGTAAATAAAAGCAGACCAGACAACAAGGCTGCTTCACAACAGGTGGCTTTCCTTTCCCATGACCTATGACACACAAGTGTTTACAGAATCACAGATTTGTTTTGGTGAGAAGAGACCTTGAAGATCAAGTCAAGCCATTAGCCTAACACTGCCTTGTCCACTGTTACACCATGTCATTAAACACCACATCTACACATCCCTTAAATACCTCCAAGGACGGTAACGTTCCATTACTGCCCTGGGCAGCCTGTTCCCATGCTTAATAACCTATTCAGTGAAGAAGAATTTCCTAATATCCAACCTAAACCTCCCCTGGGACAGCTTGAGGCCACTTCTTGTCCTACAGCTTGTTAACTAGTAAAAAAGACTGACCCCCACACCTGACTCCAACCTCCTCTTGGGTAGTTGTAGACAGCAATAAGGTCTCTCATCATCTCCCTTTCTGCAAGACAGAATCATAGAATCACAGAATCATTAGGGATTGGAAGGGAACTCGAAAGTCCATCCAGTACAATCCCCATGCCACAGCAGGACCACCTAGATCAGTCACACAGAAACATATCCAGCTGGGCTTTAAACATCTCCAGAGAAGAAGACTCCACAACCCCCCTGGGGAGCCTGTTCCAGTGGCCCATCACTCTCACTGGGAAGAAGTTCCTTCTCACATTCATGTGGAACCTCCTATATTCCAGCTTGCACACATTGCCCCTCGTCCTATCACTAGATGACATTAAGAAGAGCCTGGCTTCATCCTCCTGACACCCACCCCTCACATATTTATAGACATTAATAAGATCACCCCGCAGTCTCCTATTCTCCAAGCTGAAGAAACCGAGCTCCCTCAGACTCTCCTCATTTGGCAGGTATCCTACTTCCTTCATCATCTTTGCTGCTCTATGCTGGACTCCCTCCAGCAGCTCTGTGTTCTTCTTGAACTGAGGGGGACCCAGAAATGGACACAATACTCCCGATGTGGTCTCAATAGGGCAGAGCAGAATTAGAGAAGAACCTCTCTTGATCTGCTAACCACACTCCTTCTTATCCACCCCAGGATGCCATTGGCCCTCTTGGCCACAAGAGCACATTGCTGCTCCATAGTCATCCTGCTGACCACTAGGATCCCCAGAGCCCTTTCTCCTACACTGCTCTCCAACAGCTCAGTCCCCAACCTAGACTGGTACCTGGGGTTGTTCTTGCCCAGATG
>JAOXOE010032864.1:0-10659 GCA_028565055.1 Phoeniculus purpureus
TTCTCCTTCACTCTTTCAGATTTCAGCAAAGAAGGTCCATCTTTCTAATGCCTACATTTCTAAATTTCATCATAGTTGTAAGATAAAAATAGTATCTGTAATCTTAGATAGTGAAGAATTCTTTTCCCTGTATTTTGTGTCCTTATGTAGGCAGTGTTAGAACTGATTAAAAATTGAACTTCATAGTCTTACTTAACTTCACTACTTTTGCATGTCAAATCTTTATAATTATCTCAAATGGATTATCCAAATTCTTAATATCACTTCTTGTTCGGTCATGACAAGCACCTTATAACAATTCACCTTCTCTTGATACTTTTTTACTCCTTTTCTTCTTAAGTGAATATAGAATTAGTTAATGGAGCAAAGATCATCTTTGACAATTTTTTTCTCTTCTTGGAGATCATATTTATGCCCCTTTAATACTGCTCATGCAGTACACTGCACACATTACGGATTGCTTCATCTTACGTATCCTATGCTGCTCTCTCTTCATCCTAGACATTTAATTTTTATAATCTTTATATAAGCTTCTACGTATTACAGCTTTCCCAGTTTCATTAAGTATAAAAACATACTGTGTGCCTCTTTATTGCGAAAAACCTCAAAATCCTCACTACCAGACTTTACTCTTGTTTCAGATTGTTTGTATTTATTCATCCCAATTTTGAGTATTGGTTCCAAAAGCATTATTTTACATTATTTGTAACTTAGTCTTTTCTGAATCTGATACTCCAAAATAGACTTTATGGCTGTAACTTTATATACATGTGTCTTGTAAAACAGTCTTTCATATCTTACACTTGTTTGCTAAACTCTCATTCAGACAGGAATAAACCTCAAACTGTTTAAAAGGAAAACAAGTACCATACTTGTAAAAAAACACAATATAAAGTAGCATAATAAAAATCCTGATGTTTGCATGATAAAATAGTTTCCCTTCTTGCTTAGTATGTACAATAATATAATGAAGCAGTACTGACATACCTGAATAATGTAAATGTACACACATAAGCTGTCAAAGTGGATTTATTAAAAATGTACACTTCCATTATTTAACAAACACATGGAGATTGAGGGGACATGCTTAGGAACATATGAACTGGATGTAACTCCATGAATTAAATTTATAAACCAGCAAATCCTAGATCTTGAAATACAAAAACTACTTTGCTTTGGTGTCTTGAAGAAACTAGTATCTGTATCTAAAGAGAACACGTTCGAAATTTAGCAGGCACTTTAAGCTAGAACAAATTTGCTCAACAAAAAAAAGTACCATAATACAAAAACAAGGGACATTGACAGTTTACACCAAGAGAGTTAAAATTAAATCTGAATTCTTGGAAGTATTATGTTCTTCCAACTGGAAATCAGACATTACTTGGTTGTATTCACATTTTGAGGAGACTAACAATATCAGAAAAATATGAAGGGCAATTTTAAAGCATTAGGAAAGCTTTAAAATTTGAATTCCATAGGGAATTAAAGGGGTATTTTAAATTCTGATCTGTTTTCAAGCTTTGCCTAATTTGGCATTAATAGGCATGCTGAGATACTTGAAGCATGTAAAATTATTTTGATGATGTAAGCCCCAAGTCTGGATTTTAAACTAAAGCACAACAATGTCACAGTGACCAGAGCATGAGATCTTAATGCTAGAAACTTTATATATTAGTTTTCCCTTAGGAAAAAACATTTTCCCTGGAAAGGTCTTACACAAAAATGTTTACAGCTCTAGAGAGTGAGGACTGAAGAGGAAATCTCACTTCAAATGCTACATGTAAGACTAGAAGGAACAAGGCTAAAGAAGATTTTTAATGTTCTTTCACACTCATGCTTTGCAATTCCAAATAATAAATTGTGCTGTGACTAAAAATACACCCTAAGCAATTACAAAATTGATTAGAGATGTATGTCAGATTAAGTGATTTCCTCATATAAGAAGATAATCCACTTCATACATTCTAAATTTATTAGTCCTTCTGTATCTGCTATTGTAGGATTTTCAGATACATTTGTTGACACAGTGTAAAATACAGCATGAAATTGAATGATTAGGGTTTTTTAATTAAACAAAGCATTTGTGTCCCTTAATATGAGCCATTAAGATGAATAAAACTTATTTAAAATAATCAATATAAAATAAAGACAGAAGAGATACTAAGACTAAAAAAGGTTAAGACTAAAAATTTTCCAAATTACTGCCATATCTCTTTTTTTAAAAAAAAGGAGGGGGTTAATTTAATAGGAATTAAACCAGAAATCTGACAAAGCAATCTCAAATATAATAGTCTACTTTTCAATTAACTATCTTAACTGTACATCACATAGTTATTTATCTTATCAAATCTGAGTATTAGAAAATTCCCCAAATCTCTATATAATTAAACCATCTTACCATTATAATTTCTTCCAGTGATGCCAGTTCCACAGCTGTCTTTTCACATAAAGTTCTCTGCAAAGATAACCACAACCCACAAAAATTAGTAAAACCAGAAACTAAGTAGTCAAGAAAAATTTTACCTGCAAAGAAAAGTAATCACACAATTATTTGACTGTGCAGTACACAAGAGATGAAGACATTTACTTAGATTTAGTCATGACAGACATACAAGATAACATTTAAATCTACAAGTTTTAAATCTACACATGCATATACTTCAGCATTAAAAAAATTGGTCAAGCTTAAAACCAGAATTTTTTAGATATGAAAAAATATGAAAACAAATTTGAAAAAATATTATTTGAAAGTAACCTGTTTTTATTTGTAGCAATCAACTCGAGCCATTTGCCTGTAAATTGACAGGAATTTCTCAAGAAGTATAGTGAACCTGATTCCTTTATTTTTCAACAGCATGGGTAGCTCCTTACTGAGCATTGCTGCTGAACATGTCAACTTAAGTGCTAAGGTATTACCAGCTGTGCAGCACCTCATACAAAATCTATTTCTGTATCAG
The DNA here is from genome assembly GCA_028565055.1 of Phoeniculus purpureus. NCBI lineage: Eukaryota > Metazoa > Chordata > Aves > Bucerotiformes > Phoeniculidae > Phoeniculus > Phoeniculus purpureus. The sequence continues at coordinate 2,958 of JAOXOE010032864.1, forward strand.
AAGAATACAAGCAATAAAGAAAAGTTTGTGAAAGGCAAGTTCTGGCTCCTTTTTTCTAGTCACAGTTCTTAATTTTCTCACCTTCAGAAAGCCAGGACACATTGCCTGCTCCATGGGAAATCACAGAGCTACAGCTCAGTAATATGGATCTTAAAATCGTAAGGGATTGGAAGGGACCTCGCAAGATCATCTAGTCCAATCCCTCTGCCACAGCAGGATCACCTAGACTGAGTCACACAGGAACATATCCAGGCGGGTCTTAAACATCTCCAGAGAAGGAGATTCCACAATGTCTGTGGACAGCCTGTTCCAATGCTCCGTCACCCTCACTGTGAAGAAGTTCCTTCTGATGTTTATATGGAACCTTCTATGTTCCAGCTTACACCCATTGCCCCTTGTCCTATCACTAGATGACACTGAGAAGAGCCGAGCTCCATCCTCCTGACACCCATTCTTCACATATTTATAGACATTAATGAGGTCATTTTTATGCCTTTATCTTAATATAAGCCTGAGGAAATAGTATCCACATCAAGAAACTGTAAAACACATTGTAGAGCACTGGTCAAGATATCTGGTATTCCCTGGCCAAAACCATCACTTTGTAACAACAGTACAAAGAGGGTTGCACTGCCATAGAACTAGCAAACTTACATACATAACATTGTATATATGTTTTTTTAAATTGTATTTCTCACATATTTTATGTTTCACATACTTAATGCTTATAGCAGGACTCACAGCATCTATTTGTTTAGGCACCTTCTTCGTCCTTTGATGAGATAGTTAAGCATAAACGATATTCCTCAACATATGACTTTCCGTAACTCTTACCTTGAAAAATGTGTCTTCTTAATCAGGTTTAAAAAGTTAGATAATTTTTACCTCAGTCACTACCCATACTAAAGGTGTTGGGTCAGGGCAACAGAATCTAATCTCAACTGCTGTGTTCCAGTCCCCCTCCCACTCCCAATCCCAGACACAGATCCTTTGTGAAAGCAGAACGGAGTAAGAACCACAAGCCTTGGGCCAGTTCACAATACTCTGGAGCTGTCTCCTACAGACCTCAGCAAAGCACACTTGACCTCACATAGAACTCCTAATACAAGAATCTTCCACAAAGTAAAGCAGAATTACTGATGCATATGGTTTAAGGGTTGGTGCTTCCAGAGTGTTGAACTAAATTGACAAATGTAGTAAGTAATTTGTTCCTCCCTTGAATTAATACAGCAGAAAATTTCATTATTAATGTCAACTATATGTATTTCTGACACAATAGAGGAAACAACAGAGGTGAAAATGTCCATCTCTCTTGCTTTCATAGTTAATCTGTCAAATGCAGATTAGGAGACTGCAGTTAAACTACTGAGGTCCAAGTGAGTCAAAAGATATGGAAGAACCTTCGAATTCATAAGGAGTGAAGAAAAATAAGACAACATCAGAAAAAAGCCAGTGTTCAAGAGTTCAGAAAAATGCAAACATAACACTAAAACAAAACCTTGGAAATTTATCAAAATAATCTTACATTTATGTAAAATAAAAAAAAGTAGACAGCATGTTTCTGTGAGCAAGTGAAGAGTAGATTAATCTCAAGCATCTTGGATGATCGTTTTTCCCTTAGATTTTAATGAAAGTATCATAAGAGATGAAGGCAGGATAGCTATTGAGAATTGATGACAGCATAGAAGAGTGAGAAAATTCAGCATCCAATTTTGCTCTGGGGTTGGAGATACCACATAAAAGCTTATTCAGGATTCTGAAACATGCACACACACGTATACTTTCAGTGCTTGTTTTTATATGACAAAAAGCAAACAAGAGCAACTAAATTGGTGTATCTCATTATAGAAAATACATTTTTAGGGAAATAATAATGATCTATATGGGAAAACAAGGCATCCAGGAAAGTCATTAGTGTTTGAAGAGGCATGTCATAGAACAATTCTAAGATGAGTAAGAACCAGAAAACAGGGATATTACATACCAGGAAATATGATTGAAAGGCAAGTTAATTCATCCCTGAAGCTTTAATCTATCTTTGTCAGAGCAAAAGATCATATTTAGTAATAACAGGGAACTATGAGGCATTGACAAGCAGAACTAAGATACAGAATAAAGCATTTGAAGGTGGTTCAGTAAGACTTTGAAAATGGACACCATTCATACCTTGAAGGCTCCATTTGGTATTCTTTTGTTCAAAATACAAACTTTGTACAAAACCAAAATTTTAGGGTTTTTTTTCATCAGTTCATCAGTTGGAAATTAAAAAAAAAATTGGTGTCATTTGTTGCTTTTGTGATGACTGCTTGATGTACTGTTTTTACAAGGTTTGAAAAAAGATGAATCCAAGTGGAACCATATATAGATAATGGGCATTAATAAGTCAGGAAATAGAAAAAATTTATAGAACAAGCAAGCTTTGCTAGCTCAATTAGCAAAACAAAGAAAAAGAGGACGTAAGATTGCTGTCTATAAATACACCAGGAGGAAGAAAAGGAGGTATTCTAAGGACAGTACTGGTATTTACACAGACAAGATACACAGATCATTACTGGTTGGAAGAACCTCCAGAGGTCACAGAGTCCAACCCCTGGCTCAAGAAGGACCACAGAACCTATGACAGGTTACACAGAAATGCATCAAGATGGGTCTTAGAAGTCTCCAGAGAAGTGGATTCCACAGCCTCCCTGGGCAGCCCATTCCAATGCTCAGTAACCCTTACAGTAAAGAAGTTTTTCCTTATGTTGACACGCAACTTCCTGTGCTTCAACCTGCACCCATTACCCCTCATCTTATCACAGGACACAAATGAAGAGAGATTGTATCTTTCTTATTGACACCCAGTCTTCATGTATTTATAGACAGTTTATTAAGTCCCAATGCAATTTTCTTCTCTCCAAACTAAAATGTGCCAGGTCTCTCAATCTCTCCTCATAAGACAAGTGCTTCAGACCCCTACCCATCCTCATAGCCTTCCATTGGATTCTCTTGATCAGATCTCTGTCTCTCTTGAACTGGGGAGCCTTGAACTGGACACAATATTCTAGATGTGGTCTTACTGCGGCAGAGTAGAGGGAGAGAAGTTCCCTTGATCTGCTGGACACACTCTTCTTAATACATTCAGGATTCCATTGGCCTTCTTGGCCACAAGAGCGCATTGCTGTTCCATGGATGATTTGTTGTGCACAAGAACTTCAAAGTCCCTCTCTCCATGAAGGTGCTGTCCCATAAACCATCTCCCAATGTGTATAGATGCATTTCATTACTCCTTCTTAGGTGAAGGACTCCGCACTTATTCTTATTGAACCTCATTAAATTCATTTTTGCTCAACTCTCCAGTCTGTCCAAATCTTCCTGAATGGCCACACAGCCTTCAGGAGAATCAGCCATACCACTCATGCATACATGGATCTGTGTTAAGACATTGTGGTGCTTTAGGTGCCATTAAACTGCTCTATCAATCCCTCTTCTTGGATGGACAGGTGAAAGGAAAGTATAACAAGAGGCTAGCAGGTAAAGACAACAGTCTAACAAAGAAGGAAAAGTCATGCATGGAAGCAAAGGCAAATAATAAAGATTATTCCCTACTTTCCATCAGCAGGTTTTTAGTCACCATTCCAGGAAGCAGGGCTCTGATACAATACACTCAGTGGTTGCTCTGAGAACAAAATGCTGTTAATGAATATTCCCCCATACCTTCTTTCTTTCCCCTTGCTTTTGTAGCTAGGCTGGTATCTGTGATGGGTTAGATTTTAGGACCCAGAAAAACACTGGTGCATCTCCCAAACCACTCCCCTCTGCCCCACAGTAGGAACAGAAAATGAGGGGTAGGGTCCCCAAGGGGTACTCTAGTACTGGAGAGAAAATCTGGAAGCAGAGGGGTGGCTACGGGCAGTCTCGGCCAGCCGTGGCGGAGAGAGGACACATAGTCCTGCGCTCTGATTAGCTCAGCCCATTTATGTTCCCTTGTGAGATATCCTTTACTCTGTGGTGCTAGTTAAGCTTTTATCAACTGTTGGTGGTAGATCACAATGGGATTTTGCACTTGTGTTTTGCCTTAAACCAGTTCGAAATGGGGCTCTGTTTTCGCAAGAGGGAGGGCTGCGTGGGTTTGGGTCCACGGTTGCCAGGTGAGCGCTGGCAGAGCGGAGTGCCGGCACGGTTCCGATCGCCAATCGCTGTGTGCATGTGGGGGAAAGGTGCACGACTGGCCTGAGCCATTTTCCCTCCCTTCCCTCTCTTCCGACGCGGCGCAGACACAGGAGCAGCCGGGTGAGAGCGCCCATCGCTGCCACCCTGCGGTGAGCGCCCCCTACTGAGCGGAGGCCAAAACAACAGCAAATTGCCTTACATCGCTCTTCCCTTACCCCATCCCCCTAAATCCCTTTTCTTTATTGTGAAGGTTTTTCTGTAGTTGTTGTTTTTCTTTCTTTTAAATGTATTTTGTTTTGAATAAACTTTACATTTTATTCTAGTTTTCAAATTTGTTTCTATTCCCTTACTATATTGGTGGAAGAGGAATCTAGGCATTTAATAATCTGTTCTGGAGGGTTCTGCCTTTAACCCTCAAACCAGCAAAACATCATACGTTACAGAATATCCCTTTGTTCAGTTTGAGTTCGCTGACCCAGCCCATTCCTGAACCTAGCGTTGGTCCTCATCTAACAGCCTTGGTACTGTGTGAGCTTTGCTCGGCAGTACCCAAAACACTGTTACTAACATGCCTGCAGCTACCACCATAAACACAGCACCATGAGAGATATCGGGGATGATCAACTCCATCTCCGCTAAACCAAATACAGACGCAAATAATTTTAGACTGAGAGACAGCAAACAGTTTTAACTAGAGCACTGAGGTACCAGAACAAACCCCAATCAAAACAGTAGCAAGAAAACCAGTTTTAAAATGGAGCTCAATAATAATATTTTTTAAATTATATTAAGTGATTGTCTGAAATAACAAAAAATCAGATTAAAGAAAACCTTTCTATATCTGTATTCTTATGGATGTCTGAAATAAAAATCAACCCTCACCATTTTTTGTCACTTTTTTGTAAGTACTCCTTCAAGTAGTAACAGTAAAAGGTTTATTTTTTACTACAGACTTAGAATTTATTATGCAAAATACTCTCCGAGTGCAAATTTTCCCTTAAGTTTTAAGATAATTTTTGGCCCAGTTTGTCTGAACAGACACTGAGGGTTAACATTCCAAACTCTGCTGTAATTATAAACACTTGTCCTTATTATTGTTCCAAAAACATTGTTATACAATTAACATTTGCTTTGCCAAGGAAAATATGAATACACTTGCCTAATCGAGAAAAAAATAAAATGGAACAACTAGGAGCAAATCCCTCTCCATTTCCAAATTTGGCACAGCTTGCAGTTCAATTAGAGATACAATACAATGTTATGCATCTCATTGGGTAAAGGAGATCTGCATGAGAAAAGAAAATGTCTAGCTGGAAACAGCCTTAAATAGTACAAACCAACCTGAAAAATATTAATTAAACCTAAACGGTCATCTGTAAGAACTGTGCTTATTTCAAATTGTAACTGCAGATTCTAGCCTAGTGACTCTAAAACGATACTGCAGCTAATGAAACAGAAATGTAGTATTCTTAATTTTAATCTTACCTTCATTTTAGCCATTCCATGTTTCTCTGGAAGGGGAAAATGTGCTTCTAGGAAATCAGCCAGAGCACTGGTGAGTTGCTTCAGAAATGTATTTACTTGTCTTTCGTTTTGCAGTTCTTTAACTCCTCTAATATCCAAAATAACAGTAAAAACATAGCAATATGACAGGACATTCAATAAAATATTTTAGAACATCTTCTAAAGTAAATAGTATTTTTTACAGTATAAGTGCAGTATCTTGAACCACAGGATATAAGCAGATACCAGCAACATTTTCAGTATTTTAAGTACGGATTACAAGTTACTTTTTATCTATTTAACAAAACAAGGACAATGTTTTAAGTATTTGCTTGCTCCTTTGCTCTTGTTGACACCTTAATTCTTTAATACAAAAACATGGTAGAAGTACCTTTCGTGAGCTTGGTCTTCTTTATTTTTTAATCCTTCAAGCAACTCCAGCTGATTCTCACACCACTGCTGTTGTCTTTGAAACATGAAAAGTAGGAAATGGCACAACAGATAAATAACTTATCTGGACAGTCAAAAAAAAAAAGGCGGCTTACAGCATTCCTAAATCCAAATTATTGTGCTACCTTCTCAGGTCTTCTTCAATTTTCTTATTTTTTGACTGAAGCATTAACAGCAAGGCATTAAGGTCTTTCTTCAACATCTGCAACTACAAAAAAATAAAAATAAACACAGTTTCCAGACAGTGCAGTCTGTAGTATTTCTATGCAAGGTTTCCTTTGTAAATCTGGTAAACAGAGCCATAATTACATATAATTTCTTAGGACATTTAGCTATACGGTAACACACTAGTTTTACCACCAGCTGGACCTAGTCAAAATATTACTGCCATTAGTTGCTTATTATTAACTTACTGAGGCTTTGTAAATCATTATTGATTGTACCTGAAGCAGATTATAGAGATTACACACGAACCACTCACATGAAGAAAGACTGAGGAGAAAACAGGTAAGCATCAAGGCTGCAATGTCAAAATCACTGCAACTACTGGCAAGAATTATTCCATGCTAACTACACCAACATAAAATGTGCAGTTCTCAGGATCATGAACTGGCTGCAAGATAGAAGGCAGAGTGTAGTGGTCAATGAGATAGAGTCTAATTGGAGGCCTGTGTCTACCGGACACCAAGGGTCACTGCTAGGACCAGTACTATTCAACCTATTCATTAATGATTTGGATGAGGGATTAGAGTGCACTGTCAAAAAGACACAAAGCTGGGAGGAGTTGCCAACACCCCAGCAGGCTGTGCTGCCACTCAGCAGGACCCGGACAGGCTGGAGAGCTGAGCAGGGAGAAATTTAATGAACTATAACAAAGGCAAGTGTAGAGTCTTGCATCTAGGCAAGAACAACCCCAGGTACCAGTATAGGTTGGGGACTGACCTGTTGGAGAGCAGTGTAAAAGAAAGGGACCCGGGGGTCCTGGTGGACAGGAGGATGACCATGAGCCAGCAATGTGCCCTTGTGGCCAAGAAGGCCAGTGGCATCCTGGGGTGTATCAGAAGGCAGGTGGTTAGCAGATCGAGAGAGGTTCTCCTCCCTGCTCCTGGTCCCATTGACCACCACACTCTGTCTTCGATCCTGCAGCCAGTTCATGATCCACCTCACTACTCGATCATCCAGCACACTGCCTTAGTTTGGCTGCAAGGACACTGTGGGAGACCGTGTCAAATGCTTTACTGAAGCCAAGGTAGACCACATCCAATGCTTTGCAATCACCTATCCACCCGGTTATGTCCTCATAAAATGCTACCAAATTGGTCATGCACAACTTCCTTTGGTGAAGCCATGCTGACCATCCCTAATAACACTTTTGTTCTTGATGTGCCTAGAGATAGCATCAAGGACACATTGTTCCATCACCTTTCCGGGAATGGACGTGAGGCTGATAGGTCTAAGGTGAGGCTTACCTGGGTCCTACTTCTTACCCTTTTTGAAGATTGGAGTGACATTTGCTACCCTCCAGTCCCTAGGCACCTCTCCTGATTCCCATCACTTCACCAAGATGATGGAGAGTGGCCTAGCAATGACTTCCACC